>BQNB010059709.1:0-37213 GCA_026074375.1 Tanacetum coccineum | reverse complement strand
TAGATTGGTTAAAGAATCCTCTTTATATTTCCATGTAATTCTTTTCTAGCTCCTTGCTAGCGTTTTAATATAAGTTGCTGTTCATAAAAAAAACTTGATATTTGTACATGATTAAATGTTTTTAAAACCGTATGATATCTTATTTTTTGGATTTTAGTAAGGAGAAATATTTATTTTGTGAGGAACAAATTTTAAATACTCATTTTATAAAAGAAAAAAAATGTGCTTATTAATTGATTAATTAATATTTACTTTTTTTTTTCTTTCAAAATTACATATCTCAAGCAGTGTAAATCCTTAGTCTACATAAATTACACTATCACGTCGAGTATTAAATTATCCTTTTATAAATAAGAACTTTTATATAATTTCAGCAACCTTTATTGGTTTCTTTTGTTTTTGTTTGTTTTTTTGTTACATGATTTTGCTTGTAATATCACATGTGATATAAAACTATTCTCTTAATTTGAACACTAAATATACTTTCGCAAAATAAGTATAAGTATTTATCTAGACTTTATCCCGTTTAAAAATTATATAATCAGACCATTTTGTCTAAATGTACGAAATATTCTTGACTATAATATTGCGAAGATATTTTGCTAAGTTTCAAACACTAGATTCATATTTCTAGCCGTGACTGCTGTAACGTGCATACATATTATAATTAATCAAGTATATATCAGTATCAAATCTCAAATACGTGTATTCAATCATCTTAGACTTTACCCAAAATACAAATTCCTATATACAGTATTATTTTAGTCAAAATATCATTTTTTCTAAATCCCACCACATCATGTGTTGCCTTTTCTTTCGACATTTAGAAGCATATAACCAATTTGCATAATGGCACAAGTGTCAAAAAGAAAATGTATGCTATAAAGATGAAAAATCATCTATATGTATCATTTTTTCCAAGGATATGTAATATATTGAACATGCAACATATAAAAATATTCTTTTGTGACAAAATATAATACATGTTGATTCTTTATGTTTAACAAGTTTGGAGTTGATAAAATGACACCGTACCGTTATGAGCGGCGAATTTAGAGCCTTAAATTACATTCATATGAGGTAGCTTTCTTCTGACTAAAAGAATGAAAATTAAAAAGAATATTTCGAAAATTCAAAACATATGACTAAAAATTGAGGATGACGTGGATGCTAGATATCCACTCTACCGTAATTCTTTTTTTCCGTTTGTATCTACATGCTATATTTCAAATGTTAAACTTAAAATTCTAATGAAATGTGCAGCATTTGATTCACAAAATACGACCACAAAACCGCGATAAGAAACATCGTTTCTATGTTCGGCAAGCGAGTTTGTACTTTTTTTTAATGCCAGATTGTTTTTTTTTAGTAAAACATAAATATACATCGATCCTATGAAGACTAGCGAGACACAAGAATACCTATAAACGTTAAGGGAGCAAAGAGGTCAGGATTTTGGGTATCGAAAAGTGCCCCGAATATTTATTATACAAAATAAGTGTAACTAAAACATGGACCGATTTGTGCCAAAACGCGAAAGTAAGTCGTGCATTCTAAATGATATCTTGATGGTAAATTACATTTTTGCTTCGAACATGTTGGTCATTCAAGTAAATGTTGATCTTTTTGTATCATTTAAAAGTATTGTGCATTATGCCATTCTATGCGATTATCATCTTTTAATCTTTATGGGCTTTTATCAATACATAAGTCATAATGGGTTACTGAAGGCCCAATTAAATAAAAGTAATAGGCCCATACTTGCTTTAGCCAAATTTAAAGGACTCTGGAAAAATAGCCTTTATAAATTTTTACTTAACATCTTGAAAATGTTTGAGAACAATCAAATTCATATAAAGGAATTGTTATTATATATCAAAAATGAATACCTTAGTTCGCGGTAAATGCCACACTGTTTGTACAAAAAGAACACTAATAGTATGGGTAAATAAAGTAGAGTACTTAAATCCAGATAAAGTTGAAAGTAGAAAACTAAGACAGTTAATTTGATACAGTTTCCCCACATAGTTTGCTTTAGGTATGTTTGGTTAAGCTTGTCACTGAAACGCATAATGAAAGTGACAACATAATCAGAAACTTACTCTAGTTACGTTGTTGCGTAAATTAAAATTCATTGCAAGTTTTCATCTTAGTGTGCAAAAGTGTAATGTACGGAGCGTTCATATACATCTTGCTTCGTTTTGTGCTAATTATCATTTAATCGGCGTTTTAAAAAGTATAACATTCCAAACTAAAGATTGAAATCATTTATCATGTTGAGTATAAAAAATGTATACATTACATCATACATAACTCGGAGAACCCTATAGTTGGATACATATAAACATAGTTTTTATGATTCTTTCAGTTTGGATCATTGAGCAAGTGCTTATTCCGTTTGTTCTAAGGCCGATGTTAATGGAGTCCTAATCTTTGGTATTGATAAAGAATGTTATTTCTTAAATGGAAAAATAGTAGAATGATATAAATCGGGATTTTTCCTTCGTTTGCATATCAAGAATATTTTTGGCACATAATTGAGATTAGATATTGTATGACCTGAGAAATGCAGTCTACTCCTTACGCTTCCTTACTAAAAATACAATTTTGTCGTCCAACAAAACACTACGCTTTAAATCTGGAACTTCTAAAATAAGTAGAAAGTTTCCTCGCTGTTGCAACTTTTACATACACCATGGCGGAAGTGTTACTGAATGGAAAATTATGAGGTTGCAAAGGACAGCACAGCATCCGGATCAAGATTTAGCTGCAAGAAGAATTTAAAAGGTTGTAAGTTTACGGTATATCTACTATTGGGAGGGGGTTATGAGTGACAGTTTTAACCCGTTTACTTATGAATGGACGGTCCGGGTTATGTTTTCTCAATAACGGTTCATAAGTAGAATAATTATAAGTTCAATTTGAAAGAGGTCAAATGGGTCGAAAGCAGTCAAAAGTGTATTCCAACGCATCATTTCTTCATCATTTTATTATAAACAAGATCAATTCAGTTATAGAACTTTGTTCAGAAAGGGTTTCGGGTCAACTCAATCTGACTGAAACCAAAAAAATATTCGTTTTGACTAGTTAACCAACCCGGCCACTATAGTACTTCTAAGGGGGATTAAGGGCAGCCATGAATTAAAAATTTACCTGTCGAAAGTATTTGCGCAGCGCCGCTTTTAACACGCTTTTCTGCTCTTCACATTGAGCTACCTTATGGCCTGATTTAATCAACTCACCGAGTATAAACCACAAACGTTCAATTGTTGTGTATGGAAACAACACTGCAAATGTCTCCTCCATATGAATAGTACCTGCTGGTCCCTGCAGGTATGCAGCAAAATATTACTAGTAAAAGTTATTAGAAAGAAGGATAAGCATAGTACACGTTTTTTTTTTCAGTGAATGCAACATTGCAACCAACATTTAGTATAAGTTAAAATTTGTCCATGCCAAAAATCTAACATTGATCAAGATATGTGAGATTGTAAGCGTGGACTAAGTTTACAGAACCGACTTCTTTTAATTGAGAAATTAAATTTGTAGGACTAAGATGAATTTACAAAATAAAATACAAGAAACATACCAATGATGTAAAAGCTTCAATATAATGAAGCAGCAGATTAGTAGCCTCTTCATATCGCCCATAATCAACATACAGTTGGAACAATGATGCAGGGTTTGATTCAGACCCGGCCATGCCCGAGGTATCCTGTGTGGTCTGTCATTTGATAGAAAAAATACTTTGTTAAAGTACCTTAAACTTTATAAAAGCAAAGATACAGAAAAATGAGGAATATCAGCAAAGTACCTTAACCATCTCAACGAGCCAAAGAGGAAGTTGAATTAAATTGTCAGCACAGAGAAGGGTTTCCGCAACAATCACTGGCAATCTAGGATGAAAAGGTTTATACTTTTCCTGCATTCAATAGTTCAAATGAACACAGTCAAAATTAAAAAAAAAGAGGGTTAAATAGGTTGACATCGTAAGTATAGTGATGTAGCTGTCTGGCAGACTTAAAATTTACTAAGAAAGAATAAAAAAGTGTTAAATAGGTTACAAAATCGTAATTTATAATGAATAGCTGTCAACAGACTTAAAATGTTACGGAAAGAAAATTG
The DNA here is from genome assembly GCA_026074375.1 of Tanacetum coccineum. Lineage (NCBI taxonomy): Eukaryota > Viridiplantae > Streptophyta > Magnoliopsida > Asterales > Asteraceae > Tanacetum > Tanacetum coccineum. Next base: position 33,088 of record BQNB010059709.1, on the reverse strand, counting down.
TAAATGATCAGTTTCTTAAAGTTTTTATTAATAACCAAAGAATAATAGAAATCGTAGAAATAATATATATGGTACAAGCTGAGAGTTGGCAAAAGTTACGAACTATGTATTTCTTAAGCGCATCCCATTGGTCTTTCCTTTTGGAGTGTTGTGCTGCAGAAGCAACCTTATCCTTTGATGGTAGGAGCAGCCCGTGTTTTCCTGTATCATTCCTGTAAATAATATGAAAAATTATTTCTTCTGATAGGTTGAAGATTATACATGTATACCAACTAAAACGAAAGACTGGCAAGTCCAAGCTCAAAAAGATCACTTGCAACTAAATTTTGAAAAAAAAATTTATACGGAACAAAGAAAAATTAGCAGTTCAAAAAAGTGATGACTGATAGATACCTGCTTGGACAGCATTTCTGCGACATAGCAGTTAAAACTCTTTCCAGTTCCCTATATGAGAAGTCATGATTTTTGCAGCAGTCATAAACAAGTAACCAAGAAAGCGGATTGTCTTAACTTCTTAGATAAAGAATGTAGATTTACCTCTTCAATGCTGAACCGCTGTAAAATTTTAGAATCACAGTGAACACCATATCATATAAATTCGACTGCACCAACAAGTCAATTAAGTTCGGTGGAGGTCTCTCGATCCCTGAAAGAGTATATATGCAAGACCTATATTAATGCTCAAATAATACCATATTACAACACTATTCCCCATATCATAGAATCATCGTTTTCATAGCACTGAGACATATAGTCACTTAATATAAATAACATAAATTCTAAAAAAACAATTGTGCGCTTTATACCAGTAAATGTCCATTCGATTTTCTCCTTTGAGAGAAAATGTTCAGCTGATGTTAGTAGAAACTCATTTTCGAGTTTCTCGATGTCCATACAGGAATCCGGTTTTTGGGTTGAAGTATCATCATTAGCATCTGCAAATGACAAATGACAAACATTCATGCCATAATTTTGCAGATAGTTGAAGCATAGAGTCAACAAGAGCTAAAAAAGTCTTTCAATAAGCACCCTCCTCTTGAAGTGTTATCTAGCCTTTTTACTAAGATGTGACTCATTCTATAGATTTACCTGGATGCGAAATATTGATCCATGCACAATTTGTAAGATGCAACGCATTTATAGTGGCAGAAAGACAATTCAATCTTTCTTGTAGAGCGAATAATCTGAATTCAGGATCTCTCTCAGCAGTCTCACTTTTGAGTCGTGTTGAGTAAAGGTACATATAACTTGCGGCCTTGCGCCAGTTACCTCTATGACTTGCAAACGCATACAGTACCTTTAAGGGGTGTGGCGTGACAGAAACATCTGAACATTTTGCCTGCAATATATATTCAGAGATGATAAATATCCAAGGGACGTTTAGTAGAGCAACTACCATTTTACTTTATATTGTGTAGGGTTCGGGTCAAAATATGTTACGTTTTGTACCCATAAGTAACGAGTGTGTGATAAACATAATCCGAATTGACCCATTTAAATGTAAAAAGGTTAAGATTTTCCACATATATATTACTTTCTTAATAAGTTCCACACACCTTTAAAGCAAGTTCCTGCTCCACCTTCTCAACTAAGCCGACAAAAGGAAATGAACCATCACGAAGGATCTACAACAAAATTTCAATTTAAAGTGTTTGTTCTTTTCACAAATACGGTAATTCAAGATTTAATAAACAGATGAATATAGAACTGTAAAATAGAGAAAGATATTAACCTTAACTGCACGGTGTTCAAATAAAACATTGATAAAGCGCCTCAAGCAACTGTATTTGCTTTCTTCATCCGGATTTGAAATCATTGCACAATATGCACCATGGTAATTTTTTAAGTCAAGATAGAATTTAAATACACTAGCCCAAAGCCTCCCTTTAATAAGATTTGGGTCTTCATTTAAAAAATCTGCTCTTGAATATATATTATCAAGGCCCAAAACTACATCAATCTGTTCAAGAGCAGCAAGAGCAAATTGGCAGGCACCTGCGCTTATATTATATTGCTCGAAAATCGTCATTGCCCTTTGATAATAATGAAGCTTCCAGGCTCCAGGAGAGACATGATCAGCTGCAGACAGGTACACTATAAGATCAGCTACACTGTAACATGAAATATATATAATATGGAAATATACAGGTGGACCTACAGATAGCAAGGTGAGGCAATCCGGATTCATTTGACAAATTCTGCAAAGACCTTGAAGCCCCATGCAAAGCTGCAACTCTAGAGACAAAATAAGCAATTAGGCATATATCAGATCGTCTTTTCCAGCTTAAAGAAACAAAGTAGTATAAATATGTAATAAAATAAAGACTATTATGTATATATACCTGAAAAAGCAGGAGATTGCTTCTTCAACTTTCTTCTGAGTAGAAGTCTGTGACGCCTCACGGTTTGCTTGTGCAACGAAACAACACCCAAGAAGATGAAGAATGGTGCACCATTCATTGTTCACACCCTGAATACCATGAGAAAATTTCTCCTTGAGTAGATTGTGGTTTACCGTACCAAGAAGATGCTTCAAAAACAAAAACAAAAATGATATTATTGTTAGTTGCTGATCAAGACTGTGTCGTGTTGTGTATCCCAGCAGCTAATTTTTTACCCAAACTTTCTTGATTTTCTATGCATAATAAATATACTAAATAAATCTGTAGAAATTAACATCAATGTAGAAAAGAAAAAAAATAAAGCGTTTCAACTAATAGAATTTCAATGGCTTATTTCATTTATAACTAATTTAACCATTCTACTTGTTTCACCCGTTAGCACAAAAAATTGATATCCAGTTTATATAAATTACTAGTAGAAATTGACGCATCTAACTGTAATGATGATGCGATAAAAGCAAGTAATAACCTCAACAGCATCAAACTGTCCATGCTTAAGCAAGATCAAAGCAAGCATTGTCGAGCGAGTAGTAAAAGAAGATGGCCCCTCTTCACTCGTGCCCCATACTATCCAGCTTGAAAAATTTCGCAGTGGAGCATTGAAAGAGCTTGAACTTGGAAGATGTCCTAAATTAACACCATTTTGGCCTTGAAATGATTTTTGACGATCAAGTATCAGAAGAAAAGCCAATGTGAAGTCAAATTTCCCTAGCTTCTCGTTCCATGATCTTCTGTTGCTGCTGCTATCTGAAGTGCATAATTTACAAAATAAAAATAAATAAATAAATAAAACTATACATGGAACTATTGCCAAAGATATATTAACTTATTAGCATGCTTTCCCAAAAAGATGAACATAGTTATAAACTTATAATCACTAGTGACTGCTGCTAATCGGCTAATACTAGAATTATAAATCAGTCTAAAGTAGAGCTGACAATTTTAATCAAATATATTAATATAGGTTGATTTGGATTATATATTACCTCTTAAGGGCCAAACGCATAGATTTTTAATATTTTCTAAAGGAAACGGCTATAATGCTCCGTGTGAGTCGAAAATCGCTTAAAGTGTATTCTTAATGCATGGAACCACTTTGTTATCTTTAGGAAAAAATTAAGTCAATACTGCTTTCATACATAAATTAACCTAATTAATTGTTTTGGCACCTGATATAACCTGTACCAAAAATTACCCTTTTTGATCCATTATTCCCGACCAGCGCATTTGCCACCTCTAGCGAATAATTTAATGTATTGATACACTTACTGATTCGTAAAAGTGAGAGTTGAGAACTCGAGTCTTCGATGGCTCGTGATTCACAAGGGGTAGTCCCAAGGAAATATATTATATGCCACTCCGTTATAATTTTTTGAAGTAGTGGAAATAACTCAATTTGTATCCTGGAAACATCATCCGGATGCATGTTTATCTGCATACGAACAATAAATACATAAGCTTACCGCATTCTCATGTGTTTTTTCTACTATGTATGCATTCATATGTTTATCTAGAAGTACGCATGCTGACCTGGCCACCTAACTTCACCATGTACTTCAACAACAAGAGTATATCCACAGCAGAATCAAACGTAACTTTGGCAACTTGTGAAGTCACTTGGACTGTTATGCAAGTCCTAACATCAAACCCCGCTTCAGAATCTGAATTATGATCAATCTTTTGAGCCACTAAAAAGTCTAGATATAACTTTATAACAGTGATAATGTTGCCCCATGTCTTGGCTTTTTGACATAACCCACAAAGAGACAATAGCGTCTTCATAGAGAACCTTCTATGTGTGTTGTGGTCTCGTCGTTTATCCTCCCAAGCACTATCAACACTTAGATCTGATACATGGAGACCTCGTCCGGAAGAAGTATACCCAGTTTCTAAAACTTTTACTAAACGCCCCACTATGTCTTCAGGAGATGTCTCGCTGAAAAACGATTCATAAATAAAATCCGCTGCACCATTTCCTAGCTGTTGGCTAAGAACACGCGTGCATCGAAGTACCTCGAAAAGCATTTCCTGTGTGATACTACGGCTTGCCATTTCTCCAAATCCATTAAAAGACCCTATAGCAAAAAAGATAATAAAAATATGGCATACAACATAATATTAGCAAATCAGCAATATCATATGACACATTTCGGAAGGAACTTTGGATACTGCTTAATTAAAATTGGGTCAATTTTGGTAGTTTTCAATCTCCAACGGGTCAAATTAATAAAATTTTAAATCATGGAAAACATGTTAAAAGTCGTCCAAAGTGTTCTCAATTGCTTAAAATCTCTAAATCATTTTATTAACAAACTCTGATTCTCAACTTAGCAAAATATATTTATAATATTAATTTTATTCAACAATTATTAGAAAACTTGAAAATGAACAAAAAGTGTTGCACTATTAGCACGACTGATTGCACCCGTACTTAGAAAATATCCGTTTTGACCATGAGTGTTGCATCGTTGGACCAACTCAACCTGGAATGACCTGATCACACTCTTACTTAAAGAATACCCGTTTTGACACATGTTGACCTGTTACCCAACCCATCTGACCTCCCCATTTTGCCGGCTCTAACTCGGTTTTTGAACAAACCTGTAAATACACTATCAATTTGATTTCGCTTTCATTTTGCTTAGTTTCTCTATGTTATAAATTCCAATTCCTATTTCTGCAAACTTTTAAATAATGGCCCCCAACTAAGAATGATTTGAATGTTTAGTTATGTATACATACCCAAAGAAAGAAGTTCTATATCCTCCAAAGATCGCATCAGTGAAATTGATGACTTTCTTATCAAACCAATAGCACCAGTTGATGAATCAAGAAGTAACGCACAGGGTGCGTTCTCGTGACACCAATGGTACATGTAGCGTGAATAGAAGTTTTTCCAGCGGTATAGAAGTGAGTGTGGACTCCTGGAAGCTCCCTATGAGAAAAACAATAAGATAAAAGATTATAAACAAAATTAGAGGTGGCAAGTTCCACCCATACACTTACAAAGCAGGATAAGTGGCTCGAAACTTGCAGAAAGCGTCGTAGAGTTGATAATAAACTTTATTATTGTAATAATATAATAATCGTGACAATTTTTTTTTTGGAAAAAACTGTTCTGGGTCAACCTACCACTAATGTTTCAGAATGTATAATAAATAACCCACTGTGCTGCCATTCAAAATCCCATCTTGACATGTTACCAAACATGTCTGACCCGCCATTTTGACACCTCAAACTAGACCATAACAATATTAACTAAAATTATCATTTATTGATGTGTCATTTAGGCTTCATACCTGCTGTTCTATTAGGGACATAATCTCTTTTCTTATTCCATCAGCAGATAAAGAGTGGAACTCAGAATTCGTGAAGTGCTTATTAAGATCTCGGAGTGTTGCTCGGAGAACAGAAGAATGAAAGATGCCAGGAAGATATAGTCTACACATAAAAACAGAAGAGACATGTGTTGCAATTTGCTCCTGCAAAATTAGGAGGATACAATCAATTGTAAATTAAACAGACACATTATTAGTGAGCTACGAGAGTTAAATGACATGAATAATACAAAGATAGAAGGACTTGGAAATAATACAATTCATAGGCATTATGCACCTTCTACTAGTTGACGGAAAAGATAAAAAAAAATCATCAAATTGGACAATTGTAACAAATGCACAAATGATGATTTGATGCAATAATGTCATGATATAAACCTGAGTGAACAAAAATGCCTACTTGCTAACCGCAAGGAAAGCACAAAGAAAGTATCCTTAAGATTTCTTAATGACGTGGTTTTTATTTTTTTACCATAGCTGTAGATCAGAAAAGTGAAAAAATAAGAAGTGTAAAAAAGGTAAAAAAGTTTACAACACCTTTGCAGATGGATAAAGTGAATGAGCAAGCCTAAAAAGATTATCTGCATCGTGCTCGGAGCTTTGAAATAGTTGTTCAGCAACAACCAATTCCTGTAATCCAAAGCACTGCTCGTGTTCGCTAATTATAATGTCCGACCTAATGAAATTGGCAATTTAATCAACATAAAGCGATCAAACAAAATATGGGGAAACTATTGAAAAATGATCGAGCCACGACCAACAAAACATATAGCATCCTTACCTGATGTTACATGGACCTGACAAGTTGTATGGTATGAGTGTATCTTTTTTGAGTATCCATATTTTATCCGGAGAAAGTTTGACATCAATTACTCCACCCTGACAAAAACCCAATGAGTTAGTAAGACATTGTCAATTGAGATTTTCACTTTAGATCTCGAAATATATGTTACTTTAACGCACCTCCTCCACCGAGATGCGCAATTCTGAACGCTCACTTCGACAATCATTACAACGTTGTGGACAAAAATACAACGCGTATATAGATATGATCTCCCCATCAACGTTCTGCAGTTTCAAAATGGAAGAAAATGAACAAAAATTAAGAATAAAAACGGCCGCATCATCAGCACATAGAAGCATAAATGAAAAAAAAAACTTAGGATTGTAAAGATAGGTACTGTTTAGTATAAAATTATTGGACAAAACTTTAACCTTAAGTGAACATCGAGAATAAAAATTAATGAGAAAAACTTGTAAGTTTGATTACCAAATTCTTTCACATTACCAACTTTAGTCGATTGGAATAGTTCATCAATATCCGAGTATTAGTCGATTTAGAAAACTAGCACCGAAACACATTCAAAGTCACCTTATTTGAGTTTAGGCATATATCATATATGTTAAACAAAAATAAAATTTCAAATTAGTCAACACAGTATGGGTTATTTTCCTCGGATTTCACTTGGGAGATGATTTACACCCACACTTTTTGGTTTATACTATATCTATAACAAGAGAAGATTAGAATTAACTTAGTTTGGACAGGGAGGATACAATTACAAAATATTTATAATTGCTTAACAAAATCAACAGATCTAGAATGAATCATAAAGGAAGACAATCTTAAGTTTGAAAGCATGCAGTACCGGGTAAGGCTTATGTAGGAGTGCCAAAGGTAACATGCTAAAATCACTGTTGAATTCCCCCGACCATAATCTCATACATGTAGTTCCTGTATATAATGACCATAGAAAGAGAAAATAAGAAATCTGATTTATACATTTTAGCCGTTTGCATAATATAGGCTAGCATTCTACTTTGATAGGTTATCATTTTTTATTCCACTGGTATGAAGCTAAGGGCGTGTTTGTTTGGCTTATATGTGGGCTAATGAGCTTATTTGATTTCGGGTTATATAACATAAGCCCCAATTTTCTGGCTTATATTGAGACTTATGGGCTTATATAAGTTTATCATGTCGCAATAAAATTATAAACGCCCACAAGTCTCAAATAAGCAAGAAAATTGGGGCTTATGTTATATAAGCCAAAATCAAATAAGCTCATAAGCCCACATATAAGCCAAAACAAACACCCCCTTAGTGTTATTGTCAAAATTGTCATGTTTAAATCTTGAGGATGCATATAGACTAACAAGAAAAATAATTGGGGACTTGCCTTCTGGGATTGCGCGTTCCAATAAACCATCATAAAATCTTGTGCTACTTAGAAGGTCCCACACTTGTAAATCTCCATTCGAATGAAGCACCAAAAGATGTGTTCTTCCTCGAATCTCTAAACATACAAGCTCCTTGACTGCAGTTGCGGGATCACTGTGCGATAATTATGAAATAAGCTTAGAAAATTTTAATAGCAATCGATAAGAATTGATAAAGCACTTCAAGTGAGCTAGTAGTTTGAACTTAACTCTTTACAAAAAACAAAATCAAGTTCATCGATAGTCATAATGATAATGATAGGTTTAACATAGAAAGGGGTTATCATATTTAAATAGCATATCTCATTTGTAAATTGGAGATTTCTATATCATTTAAATACATGATTTAGCTGTAGACATACAGATTTGATGCTTTGAATTACGGAGCCATCATGATGGTGAAGATTGCATAAAACATTCACAAAGCATATATATTCCAAAAACAAACTTAAGACAGAAGTTGAAAGATTACCTCACCAGCATCCACGAGGGAAAAGGGACGGGATACTCTGGTAATTCATGCACAAAACCTAAGATTTTGTTTGGAAAATGTTAGAACGTTATGCAGCTAATAGAATACATAAAAAAATCATAACTTAGCAGAGTCCGGATCTTAAAAGGATCAAAAATGGTCCATTCAAAATCAAAAGTGTGTGATTCCTTCATTTGGTTGATAAACTACAATATAACCCTTACTTTGTTGAGTTCTCTTTAATAGCCTGCAGTTTTCTTAAGAACTCAGAAACTAGAATTTAGTTACTACTCTATTTCCCAAAACTAACTAGCAAAAAAATACTTTTAATATAATCATATTTGAAATTTGAGAAGGTATTATTAGATTGAAATTGTATAATTATCACATGAAGGATTCGATCAATAACTTATGAATAATGTATAAAACAGCTACATTGAGTATGGTTAATACAAAAACTATATATAAAACTCATTTCACTTGGGTAGGTCAAGCAGCCATTATAATGGAATGTGATGGTCCATTCCAGAATGTTGCCTATTCCATTATAAGTGGGTACATCATATCAGTTTATGAGAGTTCTGATTAATAAGAGCAATTAATAAACACGTGCATGCATAACCGAAGAAATAAGTAAACCATGCCTGGAGAAGTAGAATCTAGGCTGCCAAGACGGAAACAGCTCAAGGATCCATCCTCCTTCCCTATTACAAGAAACCCTGTAGTTGCTGCAATGGCTGTGATACTACCATCACCGTAACTACGCATATTTAACTCAACAACATCAGTAGTTGGGAAAAAGGAGCACCATCCGTAGTTAGTAAGGTTGTTGAGTCTAATAAGATATGCAACTCCCTCAACACTTAATGTGTATAGCATGTACGGCATCACTGAAGCACTCTCGCTCTGCAAAAGAAGACAGTATGAACATGACACAAACTGGACAAGAAACAAAATGGATCGAATGTTAAATATGAGAAAGGAAAAACCTGATTCTTGCATAGGGAAGCAAATGGGCATAGTGCACTCGCAAATTGAATACGTAACCCCACCCGTGGGAACTCTGCAAAACTGCCAAATTGAACTAACTCCAGTATGTTTGGTCTCTTCTTATTTATTCTCCTGTGGAAGTAACATTTAACAATTGGAACAGTCTTGTAAACTCTAGTACGTGTAAATATATTTTTGTCAATAAGATACAACAGATTATATCAACAAGTGAAACAACAAGATAGGTGATATTGTTCTCTCGTTTAGAGGATATTACTTAAAATGCTTCTTTAAAGATGGGGATTCTAACTAAGGTAAAATGAGTGAAAAGTAACTAGTCATATTCTTAAACCAAATGTCTAGCAAATATCATATATAGAAAAATCGACAATTTACAATTCATATTAGTTTTTCAAGTCACAACATGCTTTTTTTGAACCGCATTTTCATTAAAAAAGACTAACTAGCAAGGAGCTAGAGTGAATACAAAGCAACATCCCACACCCTGATACAAGCTATCTAAACCAAAACTAAATTAAAAGCCTAAACCTATAACCATCCAAGAGAGACATAAGAAAACAAAGACAACTCCAAGTGTGTCTTTACACAACGGACTTGAAACACAGCGAAGAGAGTCAAGAAGCATCGAGAGACACAACTTTAAGTCACAACATGCTAGCGAGGGCGGAACAAGGGTTTGAGGTAATTTTCATGAGAAAATAAGTAGTGGAATGATCTTCATCGGGTTTTTTGATTCCTTTGTAATTTACTAGCTTCTTGCTAGTGGTTCTAATAAAGTCGCCGTTCAAAAAAAAACTTTCCGAAATGTTCCATTATACTTATAAAATCCACGTCATTAACAGTTATACATATCATACCACATCACATACGTGACGAAAACACCATAATAGCAATATTCTTTTTATCATACATATATATGAAGTCTAAATCTTATAATAATTTTATATTTACATATCCGCAATCCAAATATTTATTTATTTTAACCGGTTACGTTCACATATGATATTGAAAGAAAAAAAATAAAATGCATAAGGTTAAATACCAAAGAAAATAGATAGGAGGAGATTCATCATGATTTGGAATAATGCACATAGATGAAGCGTCATTTATTGGCGGAGTATGAAAGTCAGGTGACGGTTGAATAACTGAGGTGGAAGGAACACCGACATTTGACCATTTAACTGTATCGTTACTAATTATTGGAACTTCTTTGCCGGAGAAACAAGACCCACTCGCCATGGCCAGAGCTAGCTTCTTAAAAGGGAAATGAATCAATTAATGCTACCCTATTCTGCTTTTAATTCTCTTTCGTTTTTTCGTTATGGATGTGTTTGGTAAACTTTAGTTGGTGATGTATTTTTATATTTTAGAATATATAAATAAGCCAAAAGTTCAATATAGACCCAATATTTGTCATAGACCCAATGAACCAATCCTAGCCACTCATTTTTTCATCAAAAATAAAAAGTCACTTTCCACCTCTTTTTTAAAAATTAAATATCTCACACACTGTTAATCGTTACGCAAAACAAAACATATCATCGCGACGAGAATTAAATTATCTTTCTATAAAGGGGCGACACTATGTACTTTCGACGAACTTTTTTTATGAAGTCATATACGATTTTATGAAATCATATATGATTTTATGAAATCATATATGATTCGTTATACGAATCATATATGATTTCATGAAATCATATATGATATGATTCGTCATACGAATAGTATACGATTTTCGCAATTCGTGACTGAAACAAAATTAAAAAAAAGTTCGTCGGAATCACAAATCATATATGATTTTCTGAAATCATATATGATTCGTTATACGAATCATATATGATTCGTTATACGAATCATATATGATTTTCGCAATTCGTGACTGAAAAAATCGAAAAAAGTTCCTCGAAAGTATATCGTATCACCGTCTACTGAAAGATAAAAAATACTCATCGCGATGGTTGTTTGTTTTTTTTGTCGCGTTGTGCTTGTTTGTTTGGTTTGTAGTTTTCTCATAATAACACTTTCCTAAGCAAAATTATGGGTGTTCCTTCTCGGTTGCTTTTATGCTATCTTACTATTGAACAGTGTGTGAATCTGATTTTTATTAATGTTGTTGGTCCTTGAGTGTATTGTTTGCTCCCTCTGTTCCTGTATTTTTTGTCGTGTGACGATTTACCGTTTGTAAGATATTTTATTTTTAAAAAAGAGGTGAAAAATGAGTTTTTTTATTTTTGATGAAAAAATAAATGGTTGAGATTGATTCATTGAATCTATGACAAATAATAGGTCTATGTTGATCTTAACTCATATAAATAAATAGGGAAACTTTTGTGTTTAGGTTATAAATAGGGAAACTTTATATTTAAGAGTAAGAAAAGGTTCACTTTTAAGAGTAAACGAACTTACTCTTAAAAGTGAACATTTGCTTACTCTTAGTTTTACGTAGGGGTGAGCAGAAACCGCACAGCAAACTGCAAAAAACCGCACCACAAAAACCGCACCACGGCAAAAACCGGTGATTCAGTTTTAGGAAAAATGAAAAACCGCAAATGCGGTGCGGTTGCGGTTTTACCCGTAAAACCGTACCACAAAACCCGCACCGCACATTGATTATTTAAAATCGAAAAACGACACATTGATTATTTTATGTGTGTTATAAGGCTTCTAATGCATATTATCAATAACATTCTAAGTAATGTGTGGGTTTACATTAAATATATGCATTGTTATAACCGAAAAAACCAACATTGTAAACCAATAACAGCAAAAATCCACATTAATTATATAAATTATAAGTGGTGGTGCGGTGCGGTTAAAACCCGCAAAACCCGCAAAAACCGAAAAAAAACCCGCAAAACCGAAACCGCAAAAACCGCGCGGTTGCGGATCCTCACTTTTTAAAAACCGCAATTGCGGATGCGGTGTGGTTTTTGCCAGAATCCGCACCGATCCGCACCATGCTCACCCCTAGTTTTACGGGTAAAACCGCAACCGCACCGCATTTGCGGTTTTTCATTTTTCCTAAAACCGATCCACTGGTTTTTGCCGTGGTGCGGTTTTTGTGGTGCGGTTTTTTGCGGTTTTTACGGTTTTTACGGTTTGCGGTGCGGTTTCTACTCACCCCTATTATAATGTGTAAAATACCCAAATGTTCAACACTTCTAAATGTTTAACGCTACTAAGTTAAAAACTTTGCGCCAAACACACCCGAGCTGTAATGGTCACCATATCTATTAGCGTGATTTAGGCTGTAAAACAACATTTGGCCATTTACCGTATCTTTCATCAAACAATCGTAGTAGTGACTACTAATCAATCACCAAAGTTATTTTTTACTAAATTATTAAATATAAATACTTAAAATTCATTAATTAAAAAACACTACATTAAAAGTTTAAAGATATAAACTTGCGAAATTAAAAAACATATAGTAACAATCTATGTATAAAAAAGTGATAGGGCTGCCGCGTATTACAGGAGAGCGTTTTGAAATGCACGTCGTGCGTTGCGGCGGAGCCTCTTAAATTATAATATTTTTTGTTAACACCTTCTCACCAACATTTTTGTCCCTTAGAAACCGCGTTTATTTGCAATCAAATTATAAGCATCATAAACATAACAACAAAGACTACATTTGCTACTCGAACGGAAATTTTTTCCATTAGGTCATTTAGAACACATAACCACAGCACAAGAAGACAAATGAGGTTCGTACGTGAAACATTACAAAAGACGTTGCTCCCTCGAATAACTTATCTGTGTTTAGAGTACCATCTTATTAACCATGAATCGAAGAATCCTAACTTTATGGTTGGCCTCCTTTGTTCTTGTAAAGCTGGAGAAATATTTTGTTCAAATTGCCTTTAACGAGACATCGTCCGAATATGTTGCATTCAAATTTTGATTCAAGAAAACTTGGCAATTGGTATGTCACGCGATGAAACAATATATAATTGCATTGGACCTGTGAAAAAACCGCACCTGCACGACTTAAAGAAATTAGCAAATACTTCCGAAAATCTACATGAACGGAAATGTCTTCCCTGACTGACTCTAGATGGCGTCAGATGGCACATTACCATGTAAATTTATCCGACCGATTAAACAATTTCCCATTACTAATTTCACAAAACGTACACAGAAAAATAAAACCCATCATACCTGATGCGGCATACTAGTTAAGAAAATATTCCAAAACCATTTCAGGATCTTGTCGCCTTTACATACAAGCGCCCTTTTGTACGCAAACCTGCTGATATTGGAATTCTAGAGCCAACAAACACGCCACCTAAGACATTGTTCATTTTATAGTTAGAATATGCACAACATGTAAAACGAAAACACTAACGTTGAGGTAAGGAGGATGAGAGAAATCAATATAAAATTTTCTAGTAAGCACAAAAGTAATTTTTTTGTCTTACGCATCAATGAAAAAAGTTATATCATTTCTTTCTATTCTCCTTACACCAACATAAGCATTGTAACTAGTAATAGCGTAGACACCTTAAATAAAAATAATGAACAATTCCTTAGTAGCTGGACACATATTATCACTACAAAATAAAAGACATTTGGTGACTAAATGTTTTGCTGACTAATAAAAACATATACAAATGTAATTTGAGTAAGTAATAAAGGGGGCACTAAAAGTCTATTCTTACACTATATTTAGTAAGTAAAAGGGTCAAATTTTTAATGCCTTTTGTTATTAGTAAGCAAAAAGTGTGAATTTCTTTTACACCAAAGTATATTTAAGATGTTCTAGCCACTTTCTTTTACAATTAAAAGTAAGCAAATGTTCACTTTTAAGAGTAATCAAATGTTCATTTTCTTTTACAAATGACACTTAATCGTGTATATTTAAGAGTAAGCAAATGTTCATTTTTAAGAGTAAACGAACTTACTCTTAAAAGTGAACATTTGCTTACTCTTAGTTGTAAAAGAAAGTGGCTAAAACATCTTAAATATACTTTGGTGTAAAAGAAATTCACACATTTTGCTTACTATTGACAAAAGGAACTAACAGTTTGACCATTTTACTTACTAAATATAGTGTAAGAATAGGCTTTTAGTGCCCCTTTCATTACTTACTATTTTCTTTTTAGTAAGAGTTGACAAAATAGCTTTTCGTGAGTCTTTTCTTATTGTTTTCTTATACCTGCTTTAGTGAGCAAATGTCACAAATTTTGTCGATAATCATTGAATCTCAAGGAGCGTCGATTGTAGATCGATGAATTTTTTGTCCCTTAATATACAAGGCCTCGCTCAAAAGGCCAAAAAAGATTGGGCAAAGGAGTTATGTGTGAATAATAGATGAATTTTCTAGCGATTCATGAAAAACAGAGATGGAGGAGATTGATCTTTTCAGTGTTCGTCCCCCCCCGGTGTTGGGTTAATTCGACTTTTTGAGCTCTTATAGTATTTCGATCAGGGAATTTCAGGTGGGATTCTTGTGTGTTGGAATCCCAACATTTTTTGTAAAAAAAGCTTTACTATTTCGGATTTTTTTATCATTATTAGGGGTGTTTGGTTATTGAACGGTATTGACCTCATGATTATTGCGGTCTATGCTCCTCATGATCCGCGTGATAAACGTATGCTTTGGGACTACTTGTTATTAATCAGTGGCAAGGAGAGGTTGTGATTATGGGGGACTTCAATGAGGTTCGCGTCAAATCAGACAGGTTTGGTACTAAATTTTAATGTTCTTGGGGCGATTATTTTTAATTCTTTTATAAATTTCCACGGGTCTTGAAGAAGTTCTTCTTGGAGGCAGTTGCTTTCATATTGGTGTCATAAGTCTGGACCAAATGAGCAAGTTGGATTGATTTTTTGTATCTACTAATTTGCTAAATATTATCCTCACTTTAGCTGCAATCACTTGAACAGATTCTCTATCCGATCACAGAACTATATTGCCTAGACTAATAACCGATAGTCTAAAATATTGGCAGTAATATTAAGGTCAAATAATTAATAAATTAAGCTGAAACATTATGATTACAAATGTTTATAAAAAATGCTCGTTGTTTAAATATAAACTTGACCGATGAGATAAGTCGATATAAAGGTATATAATTTTGGACGCGAAGAAGTTTTGATTATACCTTCAACCTCGACTTCTAACATCGAATACCTTTTTTCATCGTTTTCGCTCTCCCTTTTCAATTCAAGGCATTTTGTTGGTTAACTTTCCAGTTCTCCTTACAGCAAGATCGAAATGCCAACTTGTCATATCATGGACATCCTAAATATATAAATGTAAAACATGTTAAACTAAACTCAAGATACGCATGCATTGGCTGAGATAAACTAGTAGCTATAAAGCGCACATGCAACTTTGTGAGACATGCATCATAACCGAGCAAGTATTATCTAAATTAGATACACTAAAACAACCTATGAAGCACACATAAAACTATATCGCCATAGCTCAGACGCGATGGTTTAAAGTATTAACGTTAACATTAAGTTGAAACAATAAACCAATATTGATATGAGATTTCCGAAAACTATTTCCGAAGATCAAAGTCAGGACCTCGAGCGAGAAGTTTCTAAACAGGAGATTAAAACGGCTGTTTGGGGCTGTGGCACAGACAAATCCCCGGGCCCTGACGGGTTTTCTTTTGGCTTTTATAGGCATTTTTGGCCTGTTATTGAGCACGATGTTTATATGGCTGTAAATCATTTCTTCATTCATGGAGAAATTCCTCCTGGTTGTAACTCATCATTTATAGCTTTGATCCCAAAAGTCCCGGACGCTAACTTGGTCAAGGACTTTAGACCTATTAGCCTCATTGGAAGTATCTACAAGATCATTGCCAAGATTTTGTCTAACCGGCTTGTTAATGTTTTGGGGGACATTGTTAATGAAGTGCAATCTGCATTTATCGCCGAAAGACAAATGTTAGACGGTCCGTTTATTCTTAATGAGATTCTCCAGTGGTGTACCAAAAAGAAGAAGAAAACTCTAATTTTTAAGGTCGATTTTGAAAAGGCCTTCGATTCGATTAGATGGGATTTTTTAGATGATGTTCTTAAAGAGTTCGGTTTCAGGTGTAAATGGCGTAACTGGATTCAAAGTTGCCTAACTTCTTCTAAGGGTTCTATTCTTGTCAATGGATGTCCTACGAATGAGTTCCAATTCTATAAAGGGTTGAAACAAGGCGATCCTTTATCCCCCTTCCTCTTTATCCTCGTGATGGAGAGCCTTCATTTATCTTTTCAAAGGATCGTAAACGCGGGGATGTTTAAAGGTATTGTGTTAGATCAATCTTTATGTCTTTCGCATATGTTCTATGCGGATGATGCTATTTTCTTAGGGGAGTGGAGTGACGGTAATATCTCCACTTTGATTCACGTTTTGAAATGCTTTTTTCATGCTTCGGGCCTTAAGATTAACTTGAACAAAAGTAAGATAATGGGGATTAATGTGGAAAGTGCTCAGGTCATCCAAGCGGCTGCAAAGTTAGGATGTCTCGTTCTTAAGTGTCCTTTCTACTATCTTGGGACTAGAGTGGGAGGTTCTATGACACGTGTTCAAGCATGGCAAGAGATAGTTGAAAAAGTGAAGTCTCGGCTTTCCAAATGGAAATCCAAAACTTTATCTATTGGTGGTCGTTTAACTTTGTTGAAATCGGTTTTAGGATCTATTCCAGTCTTTCACATGTCTATTTTCAAAGTTCCTTCAAAGGTGCTTCATATCTTGGAGTCTATTAGAAGTCATTTCTTTAATGGCCATGATCCGGGTAGTAAAAAGGCTTCTTGGGTTAAATGGAACAATGTTTTGACAGACAAAAAACGAGGCGGGCTAGGTGTGTCTAGCTTATTTGCGTTAAATAGAGGCTTGATGATTAAGTGGGTTTGGAAGTTTCTCTCGCAAAAAGACTCTCTTTGGACTAAAGTTATTGTGGCTATTCACGGTGTGGGTGGTAAAATTCATTCGGAATGGACTTCTACTGGCAAATCATGTTGGCTTTCGATTTTGAGTGAAGTTCGATCTCTCCAAAGAAAAGGTATGTACGTTTTTGATTATCTGACTCATAAGATGGGAAACGGGGAGTCCACCAAATTCTGGTTGGATCATTGGCATACTAGGGGCATTTTTAAAGACATTTTTCCCAGATTATACGCGCTTGAATCCTCAAAGGATGTTACTGTTAGTTCCAAGATAGGCGACACGAGTTTGGTCTGCTCCTTCCGTCGAATTCCTAGAGGGGGTATCGAGCAAAATCAATTCGACAGCTTGGTAGAATTGGTTCGTTCTGTCACTATCGTGCCTTCGGCTGACAGATGGAATTGGAATCTGGAGAGTACGGGTATATTTTCGGTGGCCTCTGCTCGTAGACGTATCGATGAGATATGCCTTCCGAATATTGGAGAAGAAACTAGATGGGTAAAGTGTGTCCCGATAAAAATCAACGTTCTTGCCTGGAAAATCAAGACCGATGCTTTACCTACCCGGTTCAACATTTCTCGTAGAGGTATTGACATTCAGGATATGTCGTGTCCCATTTGTGATAATGCTATTGAATCGACGGACCATTTGTTCTTTAGGTGTGGATTGGTTCGGGACATTGCTAATAAGGTTTTGAGCTGGTGGAATTTGGATCACGCAAACTTGAACTCATATGCAGAATGGAAGTCTTGGCTTGTTTCAATTCGTATGGATTCCAAACTCAAAAAGATGTTCGAAGGAGTTTGGTACTCCATTTGGTGGTACGTTTGGATCTATCGAAACAAGCTCCTATTTGACGAGAGAAAACCTTCGAAGTCGATGCTTATTGATAATGTCATTGCTAGTTCTTTTTATTGGTGTAAGTATAGATCTAAAGCCTCGTTCGGATGGAACGAATGGCTCAAAAACCCCTATATTATTGTTTTGTAATCTAGCTCCTTGCTAGTTTTTGTTTCTAATAAAATCGCCGTTCCAAAAAAAAAAATCGATAAACATAAAAAAAAGACGCTTGAGAGTAGAGAAAGCCATGGAATATTGGTGGAACTTTGATCTTCTACCGAAAGAGATGATATGATTTTTTGTGTGTCTAATGGGTGGAACTAATCCCCCTATTTATAGTGAGAGATTGAGTAGGGATCAAGGTAAAGATTACATAATCAAATCTCCCATGCCAAATTATGGTAATAAATTAATTATTAACTAAACAAATCAACACAATTATATTAGGAGGAGAGTTATATTGGATACAAAATATTGCTTTGTTATTAAGGAGTCATCCTCAATATCTATCTATAAAAAAACCACTGGCTAAAATTAAAAGCATTTAATTATTTCACATATTATTTAAAACTTAAATCTCTCTTAAAATGTTAATCGTTAAACGAAAAAAAATATACCATCACGACGAGCATTTAATTATCTTTCTATAGATATCGACTTTGATATACTTTCGACAATTTTTTATTTATTTTTATCACTTTTTTTTGTTTTTCACGTTCTTTTTTCGTTGTTGAAACTTGCCTAAAAATATCATATGTGATAACACACCAATTTATATATTCGTATAAAATCACATTTAACATCAATATATGATACTTGTCCACCAACTGATTGGTTCTTTTTTAAATGAGACTGACATAGGGTTACCTGTAATCTAGGTAGAACAGCCTCAAGGATTGCATGTGTGAGAGGGATGTGAAGAAGGAGGGACGATCGATGTAATAAAACGGGAACTATAAGTCAAAGAGTCGACTGTATAAGGCACCTAGCTTAAGTTAGGTGTATGGTATATGTGAATGGAAAAAATTTCCCCTGATGGTAGTACTAGTTAACGGTGAATTGGATGGAAAATCGGTTAAAGGACCTCTCAACCCAATTTGGACAACCACAGGAGCATTGGTGTAATTAAATACATTTTAGGATCAAAAGTGCAATTTCGTGTAAACCACAAAGACCGAACATGTAATTAACTCTGGTAAAACAAGAAGAAAATTATGGTTATAATCATGATGCATCATAAAATGGTTAAAGCGCCGTTAAAAGATGGAAAAAAAATCCTTGATATATGATTGTGGAGCACGAAATTATTTGCACACACAAGAAATATTACAAAGAAAAATATTAAAAGAATGTAAATCGTAACAAACAAATAAACATGAGGTACATGAGAAAAAAATGTCCAATAATGTGACATAAACAACTTATTTCCAACTTACCGGAAAAGGGTTTATATACATTCTTTCCGGTCATTGCAAACCAAGTTGTTTGTGCAACATTTCAAAGGAAATATAACCAACCCTCAACGTTTTTAGTTATAAACACATTCATGTTTTGCTAATGAATCAATGTGGGATAAACAAAACCTAATTTTCTTTTGTTAAGTTTCATATCCGAACACCTTGTTTGTATGCATGAACCGTTCATATTTCACCTCTTCTAAACTAAGGATTTATGGGGCTTTAAGTATCTTTTCGTTCGCTTCATATTATTAATCATAATAAACACAAAATAGTATATTTTCTGTTAAATGCGTTAACAAATTTTTTGAAAATGCATAAAGAATACGTTGATATTGGGGGACGCATTGTATGCTTTATTACAGTTAATAAAGTCCATAAATTTTATTATTGGGGCACACGTTTGTTCTATGTAGGGATCGCAATGAGTTGGATTTAGGGATTGCATTTATCCTTGTCCCTAAACTCGATTATCAAAGTCTTTTTTAAATCCGCCTCAATCCTCATTGAGGTTTTAATTAGAGCGCTCTATTGGTGCGCGATGCTTCTCCAAACCAGCCCCGTGCTAATCGGGATTTAATCGGGGTGTTTTATTTGGGAGCGATTCTCGACCAAAGCCGCATCATTTCACATATATTATTATTTTCACAACTTTAGCAATAGCCTATTAATAATCAAAAGTAAACTGCAAAATACATCCCTATTATGATTTACACTTTCTAACATCTTTCTAAACACATTCAAGTTTTGCCAATGAATCAATGTGGGATAAGAAAAAACCTACTTTTCTTTGGTTAAGTTCATATCCGAACACCTTTTTTGTATACATGAAATGTTCATATTTTCACTTCTTATAAACTAAGGATTTGTGGGGCTTTAAGTATCTTTTCATTTTTTTAACGGTAAGTTAGTAGTTAGTGATTCGAGCCCACGGTGACATACAATTAGGCAGTATGTAAGGCTCGAACGTTCGCCTTAGGGGATAAACCTCACTCCTGCTTCTATTTCTTTCCGGCCTCTGAAGGTCCATGGTGAGACTCGAACCTGAGACCTCACCAAAGATACCACCTCAAGGTTACCTTTGGTGGCCAACTGAGCTAGCCCATTATTAATCGTAATAAGAATAAAATACTAGTTTGTGCTTAATATGATTAATTAAGGGATATCATGGTTCGAAAACCGAGCCGGACCGAGCAAGATCGGACCTGACCAAAACCGACTTTGTCCAAACGCTGGATCGAGTACCGAATCGAAATGGTCCGGTCTGGGTCAGTTCGGTCCGGTCCAACAAAGCATAATCATTGGGTTTTTTGTAATACCGGACTGAGGATCGAATTTAAGGAAAAGCATGGACCGAGGACTAGACCGAAATAAGTTGAGTCCGTTCCTATCGACGGTCCAAGCTGCTCGACCCTTGAAACTACTATACGTTTTGATAAACGCAGTTAATAAAATTCTTCAAAAACAATCAAAAATAATATGTTGATATTGGGGCACACGTCGTATGTTATATGCATGTATAGCTCAATTAAGACGCATGAAACTAAAAATCAACTAATACTTGGCGTTTAACATGTTATGGATATTTTTGGCAGTAGACGTATAGATTGTTTGGGAGTTACTAGTAAGAGCACAAAGTATGGTAACACCATTAACACCGCCACATCAGCGCCACATCAGCTTTAACACCATAACACCAACACCCAAAAAACTCATGTAATCATAACACCATTAACACTACTTTTTAGGACCCACCAATATTTATTTTTTCCCAATTTTTAAAATAAACTATTTTCAATTATGAAATTAAAATAATTTTTTTACTTATAAAAGCTACAAGTCAAAAAGAAATAAAAGAAAAACCACAAGGACTAAATTGCAAAAAAATGTGTCTTCTTCTTCCTTTATCCATTCCACACAGCCACACAAAAACACACACTAAAACACACATTAGCAACACGCAGTCAACACACTCACCCCACAAAACTATAAAAACGCAAAAAAAGAAAAAATAAAGAAAAGAGGTTGCAACGCGCGTTGGTGGCTTGACGCCGTGCTCAACGCCGTTGGCCAACGCAGAGGTGGGGTGTGGTAACGCCACCAATGGCGGAGCCACGTAGGCTCAACGCCGAGCACGGCGTTACCATACCCCGTGCTCTATGTTTACTGTAATTAGATATCTAATGTTCTGTTCATGTTTAGATCAAAACTAATTAATTCTCAGATGTACAAAATATATAGTCAATTTCTTTATCATGAGTTAACATCATGATGCATCATATAATACTTAAGGTGCAGATAAAAGATAGTAAAAAAATCCTCAATAAATGATCAGTGAGGATGAAATTATTTGTACTCATAAGTACACAAGAGATAATGATCCTTTTGATTATGTCAACACCTTTTAAGTATCACGAAGTAGCACTGTGTTTACTAAAAGCGACCTCATGAGATCGAATCACAAAATTGGCCAACTAGAAAATAAGAAATGCGACCTAACCTTCCACATAGTAAACCCGAGAAATCGTAACATTTCCCATTTGATAGTCTCCATAGCCTATAATCTTTGCAATCTGATCGTTATCGAATCTGACAGTACCCATAAATTTTTGAACAAAGTTGGTGAGCTGAGAGCGGTTTCCTGTCATGTGATTGGAGCATCCGGAGTCCAAATACCAGAGAACAATTTGGACAACCTGAAATCGACAAGAGAAGAAGATGAAACATCTGAAGCATTGGATCCCCAAGATTGATTTGGTTTCGAGTTGTTAGAAATCCTAGATTCTATAATCTTAGATTTGTTACTCGAACCTACAGATTTTGTTACTTTGGGTATCCTGCTAGAAACCTTAACTTCTGGATTTTGTGTAATTATTGATTTTAAATGGTATCCTAAAGGCACTACATTACGTGACAGTGATTCCTAATTTAAAGTGCACGTATTTCCCAACTATAATGAAGGGCCGTCCTGTAGGTTTCCACCTATACCCAATATTCAGTGAACAATTTTTCAGTTGTTTCCAAAACAAAAAAAAAAAAAAAAAAAAAAAAAAAAAAATAAAATATCTTGATTTTGCTCTTCTTTAGCAATTTAGATTTACAACGCACATTCAACATCATTAACAAATTAAAGAAACACACAACATGATTTTGCTCAAACATACATTTATTTACATTTAACACCAATTACTTTAGAAATCGCATTTACTTTGTATGTTTAACATTCACAACACAAATAGTTTAAATAACAACACGATTCTTTTATTGAACTAGACTTAACGCTCCCAAGGTTGGTCTTTATACATTATTTCTCAAGTTGCTCTACTTTTGTTTGCAGAGATCTAATTCAAGTATGGTTGTGGCATCATCATATCTCTCACTTAAACATCGATACCATCAACATGTTTTCCTTAAAATACATTATGAATGGCCTCTTAAAACTTAAGTATGTGAAAAAACATATTTGTTCTTCTTGTAAGTTGGGAAAGGCTAAATGTGGCACATTTAAGACTAAGAAGGTCCCAAGCTCAACAGAACGGTTACATCTTCTACACATGGACTTATGTGGTTCTATGCAGGTAGAGGGTATTAATGGAAATAAATACATGTTCGTGGTTGTAGATGATTACTCAAGGTATACATGGACTCACTTCTTGTAAGTTGGGAAAGGCTAAGCGTGTTCAACTAGTTCCCAAAGAATGTTAGCATGTTCTTGAGTGTGCTTAATATAGTCTATGTGAGCATCCCTGCTTTTCAATACTCTAGGAGCTAGAGGTTCTAAGTCTAGCCTAAACATTCCTGGAGCTATAACTTTGGCATTTTTTGGTGGGACATCCTTTTCAACCACATTTTTGCCTTTTAAATTCTCAATGTGTTTATTCCAATTAGCAATGGAGACATCTTTTTCTTTTAGCTTAGCTTGCCATTCATTTATATGAAAAAATTCCTGAATGTCAGGAGCATCTTGATTGTTTAAAGGTCTGTTGTTCAAAAAACTTTCTTTTTGGTGTTGTAATTTAAGTTCAAGATTAAGACACTGATTTTTAAGGCGTGAACATCTTAGCACAAGTTCATTAAAAACAATCTTTTCAACCATATGTTCCTTTTTGGCAAGCTGAGCCTTAAGCTCTAATGTCTCATTGTATGCATCAATAAAACTCTGTTGCATTTCATGACAATCAGTGCGGGTAGCAAAAGAATTTACACAAATGTGAACTATATCTTGAGATAAGAGAAGTTCAAATAAGTTATCATTTTCCTGCTCCAATCGCTCAAATTCACGATTATCATTCACAAGACATTTATTATTTTCAGGTAACACATTGACAGGTATAGTTCAGCATTCGCTACAATATTCACAACATCTTGACAGATAATATATTCCAAGAGTCGATCATTTTCAAGAAAAAAAAATCTTTCTTTTGAATATCAAAACATTTCTTGTCTAGAGAAGACTGTTCAACAGTATCATCTATTTGGTTGAACATTGTTTTCACTTCATTAATCTCATTGTGAAGACAATTGTCAAATCCTTAAATGATTCCATTAAAGAGTTTAAAAACAGAATTACCTCTTCTAAGAAAACCTTTTTGGTATGTTCAAAACCCCATCTACCCTTAATTATTGATGTGGGTGTAATTATAACTTTCACCACCTTGTTAAAATTGGCAAGATGATTTTTTAGTTTCAGAAAACTTTTATTTACCAAACTTACCTTTGGAAGTTCTTTAGGAACCTCTATTTTAACAAGTGTTTGTGGAACAACAAGTTGTTCAGACTTAGGGTTTAAAAGCGGTAACCAGAAAGCCTGTTCTACAAACAATTGCTTTTGTGGAACAAAACGTTTTCCAAAATATTCGAACAATTTATTCAACTCGAAATAATTAATTGGAGAAATGTTAATTTTTTTGTCATTCAAAATTGGAACATTTTGTTTTTCAATCATTTTTTATCGACTCTCTTCAACTAAAATCAATGTCTTCAGAATCATCTACAAAAATCACATTATGTTTCTTAGATATCACAATACCATCATACAATGTTGGCTTAATCCGTTGAGATTTCTTAGATAAAACGGATTTTGATACCCAATATCTTATTTGTGAGTGTCATCATAGAAAACTTGTGGTTTCGTTAGCATGTGCACAGTTTGCGCAGATTGACCCACTTTATAAACAATATTATTCAGTTCCTTTACTTTCTTTTCTAAATCAATTTCCTTGTCAATGTATTTATTTTCATTTTCTTTGGATTCCTTTTTGAAAACAATAAATGTTGTCAACAACGATTCATTTTCCTTGACATGTTTAGAAAGAGTTTGTTTAAGTGAGTCAATCTCCTGTTCAAAGGCAGCAAACTTTGCATTCCTATTCTGGTATAATCAGTAAATATGTATTGGCATCTTTTCATTTATTTTCCCTAACTCAAGCTGTACATACGCGATTGATGCTGCTTCATGAATCTCGTAATGATGATGGAATCAAGAGCTTTTTCCAGGAGGTCCACGAGCTCTACATAAAGGCAAGTTTTTTGGAGACTGCGACTGTTTTGAGATTGTGAGTAGCTCATCCTAAAGCGCATATCTGTTCCTATTTGGCAAAGCACTCCAATGTTCTTATTATTCTGTTTTGCCTTACCAAATGTTTTAATCTTACTTTCAACTTTTTACAGATCCTTCTAAATCCTCTCTACTTGCTAGGATCTCGTGTTACATCTTCACATTTTGATACAAAGGTCCGAGCCCTTGCTAGAAGGTACCTATAAGGCTGTCATCTGAAATCCTAGTGTAAACTTCAATTTCCATCCATTCTATTGTAATCACAACCCTGTGTCAACTTTGGGTTTCTGTTGTTAGTGACTATTGAATTCACAGGGTAGTGTAGAAGTGAGTGATGTTAGCCGATTATACATGGCCTTTTGTTTGCTTTCAGTTTTGACTATAATATAGGGTTGAAACTCTTGTATCTTATATCATGTAATGCCTTGACTTCATGATGATTACTATTTTCATGTTTACCAAGTATGACAATGGAATATATGCTATCCTGTTAAGATTAGGATATAACTTATTGTTCAAAAGTCGTAACTCTTATTATATGTAGTTTTGTACATTTTATTGTGAGAGTACAAAATGAAGATTATAACAAGAGGCTGAGTTTAAACGAGTGGAGAAGCAGCAAGATTCGGGTGAAGAAAGAGTCCTTTAATCGGGTAATTTTTAAGTTTTTTTCCGCTTACAGTATTACAACCGTCAATAGAACACCATTCCCATTTATTCTTGTGATTTTTGACTCTTCTCCACACCACCATTGCTGGAGCAATATCCTTGTACAAACACACTCCCCCTTCTATTCCAGCACACTTGGTACTACTACCAGCAAATCTTTTCGCCAATTCAAGTGGCATTCTCTCAATCAAAATCCATTCGTCACCATCTCCTAGTTCCCAAACCAACACATTCCCGTCATGTGTCCCGCCAACAACTGCCACCTTTCCATCACATGGGACTAGGGTAGCGAATTCGAGTGTGTCACCCATTGGCACACCGAGTTCCTTCCCACTCTGAGGTCCCTGTCCATTACACACACAGCCATTATTTATATGCACAGGGCTGAGGTCATCCAGTATAGGACCCCGTTTGCATAGACACTCTCGTTTGGGGTCCATACAGTAAGCCTCACGGAGAACTCGACTAGCATGGACCCCATGACCGTCCACTTATTACTTTTAGAATTGAACACTTCTAATGTCGGCTCGTATGAGGCGGCGCCGCCATTTGCAGCCTCGAACATCCCACCAGCCACGTACAGCTTGAAATGGTTGGTAAAATCTTCCCTGACGCCCACAGCTGGATTAGTCGACACAGGTCTAGTCATACTAGGAACATGTTTCAAATTGAGCAAGTGCCAACTTCTCTGTATCGGGTCATGAAAAAAACACAATTGCCTGCTGGTGCTACGAGTGGGCAAGGCCATGAACATTGCTGGCGATGGCGGCAGTTGCCTCCGTCTCCTTCCACATTCATGCCAGTGACGGCAGGCCGCCATCGGCACGTGCCAAGTAAGCAAGGAGTAAGGTAAAAAACACATTGGCGTACCCCCCCACACATCAAGGAAGATTGTCCCACATATTTGGAATTATGGATCAAAATTCAAAAGGGTGCAACATATGAAAGTAAATCAAACTAGAAACACCAGTGCAATAATTGAAATGATCTAATAATGATTATGCATAGACTCTGTACTACTATATTACACAATAATGTTTTTATTCGTTTGTCTATATCTAAGGTTTTGGTTTCTTAGGAGAGGTGAAAGACCATATCTCATCAGAAGCTCCAAATTTTCTGCCAATTTTTTTGGGTCTTGCCAGTGGTTTCACCTTTTCATGTACGGTTCCTATTGATTTATTCTATTGGGTATTTAATTATACCCATCGATAATGATGGTGCAAATGAATTACACAGTACTCACATGACACGACATTGCGTCCATTCTTGACAAGTTTGTTGCGTTCCAAATGACATGACATTGCGGCTCATAATGCACAACCAGCAGATGTCCCTAATGTCTATAAGATACATCTATAGAATGTAGGACCGAGCTTATGCAACCATCTTTGGCCCAAAACACCAAATCTGATTAGCAATCAATCTGAACAACGATAATAAATTTCATCTTTTTAAGACACAAGGACTATAGACATTTGCACCTACCTACATCCATACAACACCCAATTGGAAGATGAAGAACAAGGAAACCAAAATTTTAAGTTCGTTTTCCTTTGTTCTTTTAGTCACTGTCTTACTCTTGTTAGTGATGCACAACACTTTACTAGTTGGAAAGGTCACAAGATGCGTTATCTCACAATCTGAACATGACATTATTTTCTAAATGGTTGGTGAATAATTGCAGAATGTCATCAAAACCATCCAAAAAATACACAAAAATTCTTGCTTTGAGATTTGGATTTTCTGCAAGATTTCATACAGTAAGTTCAAGATTTCGGAAAAAAACTGAAGTTGGGGTTGGTTTTCTTACTGACAGACAGATTGTTTCGAAGTGAAGTTTTGAGCTCACACATTGGCAAAAGAATGTAAAAATGTCTCTCCACGCGAGTTACCAGTCAAATTTGTTGTACAGATTGTGTAAGCAAAAGATTCAACCGAAAACAAGGATGAATCGAGTTATAGTAGTAACCCCGGTTGCAGAAAGAAACAACAAATCTACATCTACAAAAAGTCTTGGCTTAAATTCAACTTCGGTAAGTAGTAGTGATCCTACTAAAAGTTCCTTGTTGCGTCAGCCAAATGCCTTGGGTGGGGAATAATGAGCTTGTCAGCTGACGGACAGTGGAAAAGTTAATAAGGCTCGTAAAATGGAGCAATGAGGGTAAAGATAACGGAAATGGATTACCCTATGTTCTTTGTTCAAATCTAGTTTTAAGCAATTCTTGCCAACTGAGTAATGACGCCCAAATAGTGGAAATTTTGAGACATAAAAGGGCGTTTCTCGAGAGATCCGGGGCTTGTTGTATAGTGATCCCTTTAATCACATATCACATTTATGGTATGATGAAGTTTCAAAAGGGTGTTCAGTTCCTGTACTAAATATGGGTGACTGTGTTGCAAAAGAGCTTGGAAGCCAAGTTAAAGCCAATTGAAGTTGGAAGTCCTGTGCGAGTTGGAGTTCTTTCCACCAATGCAATCCTAAACGCGGGACTTTATCAAGACAAACTTCAGAAGGAGTACCTAAATCTAGCACTTGAAACTGGTAATGTAGCAAGCGATAGGCAGAGTTAGTAACTGGGAAATTTGGCGGCTCAGTTATGAAATGTGTCCATTAAGTAATACGGTCAGGTTTGCTTAATCTATGAACACTAATCGCCCATATTTAATGTTTTTATATATGTTAATTATGAGTAAAAAAACAATATTTTTACAAATACATCGTTAAATAAAAATAGTTAGAAGGTTGTAATGCATTAGAAATAGACTTTGGGCGAGTTTCAGCCCGATTGGGATAAACACAACCAAATTAACCCATTCAAAACTATATAGGTTATAAAGTTACCTCCTTAGCTACAAGTGACGAAAAGGTATACTGCAGGGTTTTGAGGTTATTCTGCCCGATAAAGCTACCATGGAACACACGATAATCCCATCAACTGAAGCCAAAAGCCGAAAAGACATAGAAGGAGCGCAAAACCTTTTGAGAATTGCAATACATGTGGTGCTTCCTTTGAGGGCTGTGAACACCATCATTCTTGCCTCGGATGATCTGCGGGATATTTTGCCATATGATGATCCTTTGTTGAAAAAATGTGTCGACCCACTGGATTCATTAGCTAGGTCAACAGTCAAGCTTGCTCAATCTGTTATTCAAAGCTTTTAATACACACGCATAAGATATACAAAAATGGTGAAGTAGTATTTCGTGTATTGCTAGTAGATAAGTATTGGTACCATTTGTGATTCTTTCAAAAAACAAATACTACATATCAAGGGAATGTTCTTGAGATAACAACAATAGTAATAGTAATTTCATGAAGATAAAATGCCTACATAAGCTTTAGCAAATCTGCAGCACGAAACATAGTGCCATCTTAAAAGTTAAAACGCACGTTAGCTAATTACATCATATTTCTAATTCTTGCTGAGTTAAAATATGGGACGCGTGGAACTATATGGTATGAAGAACAGCCCAAAAACTCTACTTAGTTTGTTACATTCCCAGTTTCAACATGAGCAAATGGCATAATGTTGATCCAATGACTGGGGTGTTAGGATGTGCGCGCTAAAACTAAAGTCACAATAACTAGTTGTCTTCACCAAGTTAATTCTAGAGTCCGGACCGTTTCTTACCTTTCCATGACTACTAGCCTTAAATGAACACACCTAGCGAGATTTGAACATTTAACCTCATGTTACGAAAACATGAACCTTTACCACCGGGCGATTTGTTAGTGGTTATATCACTTGCGAGAATCTAGAGGTGTTATTTATCCGTAACAAGTGATGCACTATTCGATATCGAGTGGATAAATAGTTATCATCAATTTCATTTGAGTTGTCGAGCTAGCTACTTCTAAGAACATCATTTACGTGTCATCTTACATTTTCAGTCTTTATTTAAAAGCATTTAGACACTGCTTTTTATTACATAAACGAGCTAAGTTAAGCCATTTACTTTTAACCTTATGCTATTTGTTCTTTTTATTATGAGTTGCCATTTGTAATAACCAATGTTATAGATAGGCTTGAGGTGTGGCGTGACAACATGATTAAGCCTCAAGTCTTAGAGTGCTAGGTACTATATCATCGTCATATCATCTTTAACATTTTAACACCAACACATTAAAAAACCGCTTATCATAATACCTCATAACACACCCTTTTGGAACCCACTTTTTTTCTCTTTTATATTTATTCAATCAAACTAAATATTTAATCATTTAATAAAAAAACAAATTATAATTAAAAAAATTCAAAACGAAAAAAAGTATATATACAAATAGGTTGAGCCTGATTCATTATCCAGTAAAATCCAAACAAAACCATATCTCTTTCTTCTTCCTCTCAAACCCTCAACACACACACAAACACACATACACACTACACACACTCAATCAACACACACACACAATAAAACACAATACAAAAATGGACAAAAGCTATAAATGAGTAATTTACTTTTTGTTTTGTGCTATTATGAGTAACATACTTAAAAAAATATCAAAATGAGTAACTTATTTTGAAAAAGTCACCAAAATGTGTAACCATTATGTTTATTTTTTAAACAAAAAAATTTAAAAGTAAAAGTGAACTTTTTTTTTTTTTTTAAATTTAAATGTTTTTTGTTACACTTTGTTTTAAGTTTTCTAAAAAAAATTGTAATAAAACAAATTTAAATTTAAAAAAAAAAACAAAAAACAATTAATTTGTTTTTTTTTGAAAGTTGACTTTCACTTTGATTATACAAAATTAAAAAAAAAAGAAAAGAAAAATAAATTTTTTTTTTAAAACAGTTGACTTTTACTTTGACTGTACAATTTTTTTTTAAAAAAAACAAAAAACTAATTTTTAATTTTTTTTTTAAAAGTTGACTTTTTACTTTTAAATTTATTTGTTTTTAAAAAAAACATAATGGTTACAAATTTTAGTGACTTTTTTTGATATATTTTTAAGTAGGTTACTCATAATAGTACAAAGCAAAAAGTATATTACTCATTTATAGCTTTTGTCCATTTGATTAACGTAAACTTGCTAGTTACATCTTTACGTTTGCTGACAAAAAAATATCCATAGCATGTTAAACGTTACGTATTACGGAGTAGTTAATTTTTAGTTTCATGCGCGTGTCTTAATTGAGATATACGTACAGCCATACAAGCATCCAACATACAACGTGTGCCCCGAAATCAACAAATTCTTTATGCTTGTTTTCGAAGAATTTTATTATCTGCGTTTAACAAAAAATATAGTAGTTTCAAGGGTTGACCATATTGGACCGTCGATCAGATCAGACCGAGAAATCGGATTGAACGGACTAGACCAAACACAATTTGGTCCAGTCCTTGGTCCATGTTTTTCCTTAAATTCGGTCATCGGTCCGGTCGGTCCAGTCTCACAAAAAACCCGGCGATTATGCTTTGTTGGACCGGACCGGACCGAAGACCCAACCAGACCATTTCGGTCCGGTTCGACGTTTCGGACAGATTCAGTTTCGATCCGATCCGGTCCGGTTTTCTAACCGTGATCACCCTTAGTACTAGTTTGTGCTTGTTACGACTAATTAATTAATAATATGAAGGTAATGAAAAGATACTTAAAGACGACAAATCCTTAGTTTAGAAGAAGTGAAAATATGAACAGTTCATGAATACAAACAAGGTGTTTGGATATGAAACTTAACAAAAGAATTTTTATCCCACATTGATTCATTCGCAAAACTTGAATGTGTTTATAACTAGGAATGTAGAAGGTTGGTTATAATTCCTTTAAAATGTTGCACAAACAACTTGATTCTGCGTTGCACAAACAACTTGATTCTGCGTTGCCGGAAGGAATGTACATGAAGCCAACTTTTAGACGCACATAAAAAAGGAATGTATATGAAGCCAACTTTTAGACGCACATCAAAACATAGTCGATTTCGAAGAAAATCATATGTAAAGTTGGATAAATCCAACATAGTCGATTTCGAAGAAAATCAAAACATGAACAGAACATAAAATATTTGATTAATTTAAACTTGATGAATGTATGATTTACGCTCAGTTTCACTTTATTTGGTTTCTGACCAAACCTTTGAGTTTGGACCAGCAAACGACATTTTTTGACGTATCAAATAGCCGGTTAGTCCAAATGTGAGATATAGACTCATCTTCGAAGTAAGCTCAAAAAGTTTGTCATGGTGTTTGCTTCTCAGGCTTTTGGTGTGTACTGAGATGGGGGAATAAGGTTTGGCATGCCCGTGTTGAGCAATTAGACGTCCACACATTTGGTGCTATTCAATCGCGTTTTTTGTTGTGCATCACAAATTGGCATTCTAATACATTATTGGCACTTAGGCTACTCATTTTTGTTGTGCATCAAATCGACATTCTAAA
This sequence comes from Tanacetum coccineum, assembly GCA_026074375.1. Classification (NCBI taxonomy): domain Eukaryota; kingdom Viridiplantae; phylum Streptophyta; class Magnoliopsida; order Asterales; family Asteraceae; genus Tanacetum; species Tanacetum coccineum. Next base: position 839 of record BQNB010059709.1, on the reverse strand, counting down.
ATTGTTACACCAATACTAGGTCTTTATCCGTCCGATGGATGGGTTTCTTAATAGCTTATTAAAATCGCAATACTGTATTTAAGATTATATGTACTTATTATATCAGAATGCACACACTTTATGATGGATAATATTAAAAGAGTCATAAAAGAATAACATGATATTTCGGTTACGTGTTGAGAATTTATATATAATAAGAGTTCAGATATATATATATATATATATATATATATATATACGTTCCAACGCACGTTGGTGGGTTATCCCGCCCAACGTCGTTGGCCAACGCTAATTTGCAGTACCAAAACGCCGGTCCACCTCAGCATAACGCCGGGTGGGGGCGTTATGGTACCTTGCCCTCTTAGCGTTTTTAAGGTGTGACTTAAAGCGACAAACAATATGAAAATATTTATAAATTTATATCCTATTTCATAAAAATTGAGTTTACAAAAGATGATAAACATAATGAATAAAGTTAAGAAACTATCATCGCATTTAATATTTTTCAATAAAAAGAAGCTTTTTATCGGAGTTGAATTTGGAAAAAGGCGTTTTTTGCTTTTTAATATTTTTATACATTTTTTGGTTTACAATTTGTTTTATTCCTTTTTTTTTTAAATTCTTTTTATTTATTTTCAGCAAACATATTTAAAAGGCTGCAGTGCATATATGTTTTTCAGTATAGTGCATGTTTTTGGTGTAGAGAATTGCTTAGCTTATATTGCTAAAATTAACAATATTTAATCAACAAAAATCAAAGAATAAAACCTCAATAATAATTCAAAACTAATATATTTTATGTTACATTTGTTTAATTACAAGTCGAAAAAACTACATAT
>BQNB010059708.1:6374-35902 GCA_026074375.1 Tanacetum coccineum | reverse complement strand
AGGGACTAGATAAGCTAAAGGGGCTTAAACTAAACCTAGGTAAGCTAAAAGGCTTAAAGCTTAAGGCTAAATAAGCTGGGACAAAATGGGCATTCAAATAAGCTACCTAAAGGGAAATAAGCAAACTAACTATCTAACTTAATCTAAAAAGCTATTGAGAGCTAAAATGAGCTAATTTCATAAGCTAAATAAGCCTAAAGTGAAAAATAAGCAATCCCTAAGCCTAAGTCATCCAAAAACAGTCAAATGCCAAGTTTTGGCTTAAAAATAAGCCAACAAATAAGCTCACTAAAGTCTGAAACTTTGAGGGCTTATCTAAGAGCTTATAAACTCTTAAAATAAGCCAAAAACTTGGGCTTAAAAACACTAAATGACAAAGAAAAAGGGGCTTAGAATCTCCCCTTTGCACCAGGGGAGATTTTAAGCTTAACTTGAGTAGCTTATTTGACAGCTTATTAAAAGCTGTCAAATAAGCTCAAATTGGAAAGAAAACTAAAAACAGATTGAGTATTCTAGCTTATGGACTTGTGCACAATCTTTTGGCTTTTGAAAATCATAAAAACTTGCTGAAACTTGTGGATGAAAAAGGGCTTATGGATGTGTTAAAACTGTTATAAGCACAGTTGGTGGATTTGACTCAAAAAGTCAAATGACACCAAGGGTTTGTTATAACCTGTTTAATACACTCAAAACACTTACTTTTTGACACTTAAACTCACACCTCAAGTGCTTAACTAAATAAGCACTTGTGGTGTCTCTTAAAAGTCACAGTTTCAAAATTGGTTTTAGAAAACCTTGGAAAACAATTTTTAAACCTTGGAACTCTTAAAAACAGCTTAATACAAGATTAAAACTTAAGCTTAATCAAGCCAAGTTACCTCAACCCATGCCAAGACTTGTTTTGACCCATTTTAAGGCTTATGCCAAACACTCCTTTATGTAAACTGTCCCAAACTATTTGAGCTTAAAACTGATTTAAAGACTAAAGCAGCTAAAACCTTATAGCAACTCAACCTAAATTTAACTTAATTAAGCTATTTGAATAGTAAAAGTCCTAGCTTATTAAAAAGAAAAAGCTAGTTTCTCAGCTAGGTGTATTATGCACTACTATGACAGTTTTAAAGAAATTGAGAAATTCAACAACAACTAAGTAGTGAAAACTTTAAGCAGATAAAAGACAACTAATCAAGCATGGTTGAGTATTAATAAAAGCAAAATGGAAAACAATAAGCAAACCTAGTTAAGCTAAATTTATGCTACTTAGAAAATGAGAATTTAAACCTTGACTTTGTAGTCTCAGTACTTAGCCACTCTTGTAGAGTGAGTGGCTCACAAACATGAACCTAAGTGGCTCCCTAGCCTCTAAACCAAGCTTAAAAGCTTAATAAGCTTTTGAGAGCTTATTAACTCCTTGTTGCTTCCAAAATGCACCAAATGAACTCAAATGATCATGTTTTGATTTAAAATGAACAAAATAAGTAAGTAATTGACTTCTAACAAGTTTTTAACTGAATTGGAGCTTATGAACAAGTATAAGCTCTAATGAGCTTATTAGAGCTTTTTGGAGTAAATTAGCTTAAATTTTGAAATGAAAAATACTTGAAACTTAAAAACTGAATTATATTGCTTAAAATGATTAAGTACAAGATAAAAGAGACAAAGTACAAGTAATTAAAACCAAATTTGAAAAACGTAAAAGAAAGAGCTTAAAAATACGGGAAATTACAAACTGAAAAAAAAACTAACTAAGAACTGCTCTTTTCTTCTGTCTTCTTCTTCTTTTATAACTGAGTCCTTGTGTTAGTTTTGTGAGAGGGGGAAAGCAAACAAATCCTAGCCCTTCAATTCTTCAAAAATCAATCTTGGTCGTCGAAATAAGCTTTGGGAGACGTGGGATTGCCAACTTGGCAATCTCACAGCTGGGAAAGTTAGTGGAGGAGGGGGGAGGTGAGTACCCATGGTGGTGGTGAAAGTTTACAGGGTAAAAACAAGGTTACACACCCGTGAGTTGGGTTGGGGGGAAAAAGAAGCGGGAAAAGTTGTTTGAAGACAGGGTGAAAGTTTTGGGGTTTGGCACTAATGGTCCCTCATGGTTATCTCTCTTATTTCACCGTACGTCCTTGTGGTTATATAACTTTTGGGACTTGGCAAAACAAGTCCCCAAGAGTTATATAACTCTTTGCAATACTCGTCCTTGGTGGTTAATAGTTAGGGACTTTGGCAGCTTTGGCCCTTGTGGTATAGCTTTGCCGAATTGGCAGTTTAAGCCCTTGTCTTCATTTTTCTCTTTTCTTTTTTTAAATATAAGTTTAGGGATTTACAATTTCAGTCCCTAAACTTATATTTCTTTGACTTTTGGCCTCGGGGTTGACTTGGACAAGTTTAGGGTTTGGCAATTTCCTGAAATCACGCTTCAAATTGTCTCTTATATTGTGTGTCTTCACATGTTGATCTTTTGGTGTAACTTGTCTGTGGGTTGACTTTGCTCTTTGTTAGGTGACCATTTGACTTTTCTCTGTTGACTCTTTTGATTTTGATTGACTTTTCGGCTTCGAATTTGGCTTTGTCTTTCAAGTCTTTCATTCCGAGTACTGGTTTTGAACATTTTGGCTTGGTTTTTTGTCTCCTTTTTTAGTTATCCGTTCCCTGCACACTACATAAGCAAACACGCGCTCTACCTCACCATCGGCATTTTAACGCCTCCCGCCCCTCTTAAATAATTTACAGTCGTTTTTACACGGTTAAAGATATGTGGTAATTAAAGCAATATCAGTGTACATACAGTCATCATGTAACCCACCTCATTTAATCATGATTGGTTAATTGGAATACGACAACAAAATATTCACCTCATCAACATGTATTTTAAGGGAGCATCACCGCTATTGGTTAACGTATCATTATATCTTCTCGTTCTTCTTATGATATTGGGAAAATCATACCACATATTTTTTTTGATATCGTGTTTAAATTTTTTGTGTAGTTACGGTAATGTAGTTGAGATAGGATGAGTTTATAATTATCTTATTGAAGATGAATAGGATGCTTTTTTCATTTGAAATCAAGTAAAATTGATAAATCATCGAATCATAAAATTTCTAAATTCTTATTTACATGGATTTGTGGACGCCTTTGGATGGTAAATAATGTTTGCAATTGTGTGGGCTCTTAATGGCTTAAGTGTGATGGCATTCGTTAGCTAACGAACAATTTTCTTTTCATCCGTTTGTATGAATAATTACTTTCTTGGTTCCTTTTTTATCATGAGGTTTCTAGAGCTGTCTTTCGGTGTTGGAATTTGTTCATTTGCTTATCTCCGTGTCTATCTCTGGAAGTCTTAAATTCTAAAATTCTCTGTTATATCATGTAATGTGATATCAAAGAATGATCACAAGTCTTTGTATAATAATGAGAATTTTCATACCTTAACTTGTGATATGACTATATCATATTATGGATTCTTATTCTATGTTGTCTTGTATATATTGATAGAATGCCTCCCAAAAGAACATCAACATCTGCAGCACCAGCTATGACTCAGGCTGCCATCCAACAACTAGTTGCTGACAGTATTGTTGTTGCTCTGGAAGCACAAGCTGCTAACATGGCAAATACTGATAATACAAATAGGAACCCCAAGCCAAGAGAAACTCTTGCTGCAAGAAAATGTACTTACAAAGAGTTTATGAGATACCAACCTTTCTACTTTAATGGTACGGAAGGAGCTGTTGGTCTCATCCATTGGTTTAAGCGAACTGAATCAGTATTTTCTCATAGCAACTGTACCGAGGACTACAAAGTGAAATTTGCTACTGGTACTCTCACCGAAGATGCCTTGTCCTAGTGGAATTCATATGCTAAACCTATTGGAATTGAGCAAGCCGACAAGATCGCCTAGACTGAATTGAAAAGGCTCTTGACCAATAAGTATTGTCATCGAACTGAAGTCAGGAAAATGGAGGATGAATTTTACAACTTGGTTGTAAAAGGAAATGATCTCAAGACTTATGCTAGAAGATTCCAAGAATTAGCAACTTTATGTCTAAACATGGTGCCAAATAATGAGAAACTTATGGAAGTTTTCATCGAGGGATTGCCCTAAAGCATTGAAGGAACCGTTACTGCATCAAAGCCTTAAACTTTGGAAGAAGCCATCAACATAGCCTAGAGGCTATTAAATCAGGTGCTAAAGCATGGTTCTGTGCAAGGAACCAACGATCACAAATGAAAGTTTGATGATAGAAGGAACACCACCAACAATGACAACAACAACTACCCCAATAATTATGACAACAATAACTACTCCAATGATCGCAACAACAACAACTACCAAAATAGCCATAACAACAACAATAACAACCATTACCACCAACAGCAGAAGAGAAGATAAGAAACTATCAAGGCTTATACTACCACCCTAACTGAGAACAAAAGGTATACTGAAAACAAAAGGTACACTGGAAACCTTCCTTTGTGTACAAGATGCACCCTGCATCACACAGGATTTTGCACTATCAAGTGTCAAACTTGCAACAAAGTGGGTCATTTGACCAGGGACTGTAGAAACAAAGGACATCTATCTCCAAACATCACTTTATCGTCCAACTAAATCTCGGGATAAGATTTCTTTAAGGTTGAGGGACTATAATAACCTACAATTTTCATCTATGTAATTATCCATCTATAAAATAAGATGCAATTGTCATCAATATAATATCTACTTATTAAATTAAGTACAACCATTTTTACAGGAATATTTTTTCTTTATTCCACCTATTATGCAACGTAACATGCATAACATAAGTAAATGAGCTCACGCAACCTACCTATGCCAATTTCATCAACGTTTATAGCCAGTAAACGTTATAATATGTCAAGCAATATGTTTTAAACTCTATTTTATCATATGTTATCTATTTCAAAATGTTATTACAAAACGGATTTCAAACGTTAACGTTTATATCAACACCCTAATTATATAAAATGTTTACGTATAAAGTGAATGTTCAAGCTTGCAAGGCATGTGTACAAGTGTACAATGCATAACTTTTGAATATTAATTCCCTCTAAAACCAATGTACAACTCCCTAAAGCTTAAAGTACAAGTTAAACATGCATATAATTCAAACTAGGTCATTTTCCCTCTAAAATCATGTTTATTTCTTACCACCACTTTAACACAAGTTACAACATTTAAAGCACAACTTCTAAACCAAGAAACTAAACCCTAAATCATTCTAAAACCCTAATCTTAACCCTAAAACATAAACAAAACCCTAATTCTAACCTAAACCTAGACAAAAACCCTAAATACCTAAAACTAGTTCTAACCTAAAAATAAAGCACCTCAAGTAGTTCCTTGATTACCACTCTACCTTTACTTGGTCCCTACTCCATTCACCTTGGTCCCTACTTCAAGAAAAATTGATCATTACTCCTTCTCTACACTATATATACACACATACTACCATTTTTTGTTTTTTTTACTCTTTCAATTCATCTAAAAAAACTCATACATCTCAAACTGAAGCTCTAAACAAGTCCAAGGAAGATTAAGAAGAAAGTATACAGCAAGTAGAAGCCAAGAAACGAGAAGAAAGAAGTCTCTTGATTCATCTTTTAAGTTTTCAAGTTGTTTTTGCTCCATTCGACCCATTTTCATCATTTCAAGAACTAGTAAGCTTTCTATTTTGTTCTATAAACTCTTGCCTTGTTTAAAGCCTTGAACCACAAACCCATGTGTTTTGGTTTTCCTAAACCAAACGTGCCCATTTTGATCTTTCTAGTTCACAAGCTTTTTCTATAAGCTTTAAGCTCGTAAACTTAACTTATTTTAGCTTATTCTAATAAGCTATAACCTGCAAAATAGATTTCCAAATCAAAAATATCAATATTATGGTTTTTGGACATAATTCGCAAATGGTTTCATGCAAAAGGGTATAAATTGTAAATTCTTGAAACATATAACTAGAGGGCTGAAAATGTAATTATCCTAAAGTTAAATTTCAAGGGTTGTTTTGTCATACTTGAAAGTTAAAGGTTTAATGTTTTAAAAATATAATTAAAGATCAAATAAAAAGACAAATATTCGTGAGAAGGATACACTAAACATGTAATTTTTTTAAAGTTGTCAAAAAATTCTGAAAAAAATTCACAAGATCGGGTATGTTGGTGCATAAAAAAGTTGTGAAGGAAGTTTTTCTAATTTTGAATTTTTATACCTTTTTTTAATGAACAAAAAACGAAATTTTGATGCACAAAAAAATTTTGATGCACAAAATTTTTAACTTGTTATAGTTTGATGCGCAATAAAATTTTGATGCAAAAGTTCAAAAGAAGTTGGGTACAAAAACTAATTTTTGAGGCACAAAAAAACAATTTAATGAAATTTTGATGCACAAAATTTTTTTTGTGCATCAAAAATTCGTTTTTTGTGCATTAAAAAACCGAATAAAAATTCAAAATTAGAAAAACTTTCTTTACAAAAGTTTTATGCACCAACATACCCGATCTAGTGAATTTTTTTCAGAATTTTTCAAGAACTTTTTTAAAAATCATGCCTAGTGTATCATTCTCACGAATATTTGTCTTTTTATTTTAACTTTACCATATATATATATATATATATATATATATATATTATTGTGTGTGTTTATTCAACTACATTATCTAAGGTAGTTCATAGCCTCGCATTTAATTTCTTCTGAATGTTTTATAAACCGCGAGGGGGGGATACATGCTATAAACCATTAATACAAGTGTTTTTCCAAACTGTATGCTATCCTAATATATTATTGCCTAAGTTACCTACATTTACATAGGCATCACTAATCTTTAGGTAGAGGCTCCACCTCATTCTTTGGGTAGTGACTCCCACTAATTTTGGGTTGAGGCACCAATTGAAACAATTTGTAACAACTTGAATTATGGTTAATGTTTGGTTGCATGAGCTTAGGGCAATAATAGTGTTTTCCATGATAATTGTAAATGCTTGTAATTATTACCATTACAATGACTTGTATTCAACTATTACATTTCAAACCTATGAATTTCACTCAACCTTTATGTTGACCCTTTTAGCATGTTTATCTCAGGTAATTGAGCAACCTATGGCACGGAGTGGCATTGGACATGAGGACGTCCATACCTGTTATCATTCAACTTTATGTGTTAAAATGTATTTTGGGACCTCTTTTGTAAAAACTCAGATGAATAATGAATGATAACTTATCTTTCAAAAACATCTCTTTTGAGTTGTTTTCTATTATTGTGACTATGATTCATGAAGTAATACCCCAGATTAGCTTCCGATGATATATGTCAAATATGGTGGTGTTACATTACTTCCCTTTCCTAGCAACTAACCTTAGGTTTTACGGGAATGAGGATGTGTACGAGCATGCATGTCTGTTCCATCATTACGGCCATGTATGCATGTCTCAGCTGCCTTGTTGGTTTATTACTTTTGGTGAAAGTTAGAAGATCCCTACCCTATATCATTCTTCATCCCAGCCCTTGGTTAAACTCGAATGAGGATGTGATAGAATTGTACATGTCTATTCCGTCGTTACGGCTGTGTATGTATGATTCAGCTGCCTTGTTGGTGTGGTGTTATTGTTGAAAGATAGTTAGAATGATCAACCTTTAGCCTTATAATAAAAACCCAATTTACCTTTTGACTTGTTTCTCTTTAGCTCTAGTGGTGGAGATGTGTATCATTGCCAAGCATATGATATGAAACTAATCATGACCGAGCAAATGAGCATATAAATTAAATGTTGCACCCTAGATTAGTTGAGTGATCTAAGTGTTTTCATTTCCATATTTTGTGAGGTGCTTGGTCTTGTACAGGTGATTAAAACGAAAGAAGTGTTTAAACGGAAAAATCCTTAACTTCGGTTGGGATACATTTTCAATAAATTTCTAAAGTCTACTTGAGGATAAGTAGGATTCAAGTGGGGGGGATATTTGATAACATTAAATAACGTTACATTTATACCATAATTTATCCCGAATAAATTATCCACTTTTATACAATTATTGCAAGAATTGTTACTTAATTGCTTAAAGTTGTAAATTGTAGTAATTACGGAGTGATTTGTAAAGACATGCTAAAAGGCATACTTTTTGGAGCTTAAACGATGATATTTAAAGATTGCTTATTTCTGACCAATATGTCGTATCCACTGAAGAAGATACGGCATATTAGTGCCTGGACTTCATAAGAAAATGCGTATTTTTACTTCCTAATACGGCGTATCCAGCTGAATAACTATTCAGAGATTTGGTGAATAAATATATTTTGGGAAGTTATATCTGATTGATTATAAACTTAGCCCGCACTCCAAGGAAAACACCCCTATATGCCATATTGATCGAGCTCAATATGGCGTATCCAATCTTTTTCATACACTATAAATAGAAGACTCAAAATGAGTTTTCAGTGTGCAAAATCATATTCTCTATACCATACTCATAAAAGAGGATTTTCTAAAGGAAAGAAGAGCAACCAAAGGTCAAGCATCAATCACGATTCTATAGAAGACATCGTGTAATTCCTATACTCTTGTAATCATTTAATTTTTGGTATCGTTCGGTAAAAACATTTAGTTTACCTTGGTTATTTCATCACGATTATATAATTATAATGGTTATGGTCTAATACCCTTGGGTATTAGCCATCTTAATGAAGGTTTAATGTTTGGTTTGTTTTAAAATCAATTTCTTAATTTATTGTTGAACGTTTAATTATGTTTATCACTTGATACTTGTCTACGTGTTTAAATATGCGACCTATCATTCAACTGGGTCTAGTTATGCCTAACAAGTGAAGTAGATACTGGGATAGCTCTCTATATCGTGTTTTATATCACTGGACCAATAGGATCACAAATAATGTTCTATCTTTGCCTTTAAATTATGAGCTTAGTTGTACCGGTAGGTAACCCGTAATGTTTCAACAAGTATGTTCTTTATTATTTGATAAATATTTGAATAGTAAATTACCAGTATATAAAATACCATCAAACAATAAGTGGGTAAAGTCCCAATGGGCTAGGGTTTAACAAGATCACCATTGCTTTAATCCCTAGATAGATTAGAATTAAACTAAAAGGATACTTTATGCGGATATGTTAATTGTGACAGGATTCAACGTATCTAGGTCTTAGGATGATGTATCACCTAAGTATTAAGAATGATATGCCGCTTCGAGATAAGAAATCATTGCACTAAATAAACAAACCAGTGTTTAATCGGATTTAATATGGCTAATACAGTTTTCTATCATTTGGCTTGTACCGCTCTTTTATCTTCTGATTGTTTTCTTGCATGTTTATTGTGTTTAGAATTAATTATTGTCACCATAAAACCTATGCTAGTCTCTCAGGCTGAAAACCCCCATATTATCTTTAGAACTAGGTTTAGCATAGATTTAACAAGTAATTAGAATTAACTTAATTAGATTAATTAAAATACTAATAGTATATAAGGTTAACAACCTCGCTCTTAGTGTTCAACACCCTACTTATCATAAAACTTCACCCGATTGGGTATACTACCCGTTAAAGTGTTGTTTTAGGATAAGTCGGCTAAATATAAATTTAAAACTTGGTAATCAATAACTTGACCCTACACGATAGCACATCAACAGGCCTCATTGTTTAATAACTCATTTTTAGCCTTTAGATGTTTGTTTTTGTTGATTATCCTAAGACTAATTTTGCATAACTTGTTGTACTCATTTTGTAATGACTCGTTATTTAAAGATGAACTACTATAGTAAGGAGTATTGGAGAGTACCTCATTGTTGTCTAGTGTCATGAGACAAATCTCATCCTTTTTGGAGTCATCTTCTTCATCACTTTCACTCCAACATCCTCCAACAAACACTTTTTGGTCGTTAAAGGAGTGTTTGGGACAATCACTTATGAAGTGATTTGGATCACCACACTTGAAGCATCTTCGATCCTCCTTTCCCTTATTTTCTTTCTTTCTTTTCCTAAAACTCTTCTTGTCGTCATGGGGTTGACGGACGAATTTCCCTCTTCGCCTAAAGAATTTCTTGAAGTCTCTTACGACCATGGCATACTCCTCATCACTTCCCGAACATGACTCATCTTTGTCACTTGATACTTTTCTTGCTTTTAAAGCAAGAGATTTGTACTTTTCCTTCTTAACCTTAAAGGCTTCTAAGTCCTTCTCGAGCACTTCCTCATAGACGTTTAGGTTGCCAATGAGTTCATCTAGAGGTTGTGTCGACAAGTCCTTAGATTCTTTAATTGTCGTCACCATTGGACGCTAGTTAGTGGGGGAGAGCCCTCAAGAATTTCCTAACATGATTACGACTTGAAAAAGATTCGTCAAGTGATTTTAAAGATGTAATAATAGTATTAAATCTAGCAAATGCGCAATCAATGGTTTCATCATCAGAAATCACAAATTCTTTATAGTTTTGAACAAACAAATCTATCTTATTATCTTTAACCTGTTTGTTACCTTGATGAGTAATTATAAGAGAGTTCCAAACATCTTTAGTGGTTTTACACATGAATATTCTTTCATACTCCTTTTTAGGTAAAGCATTGTATAAAACCATTTTAGCCTCATCATTTTTAGAAATTATTTTCTTATGAGACTCTTCATATTTTTCATAAGGAATGACTTCTTCCTTATCGGTATCATTATTTTTAGTAGTAGGTTTATAATCACCATAAAGTATTATATGCCAAAGATCAATATCCTTAGACTTCACATAGGTTTCAAATTAGTTTTTCTAATATATAAAGCAATCAACCTCAAAGAGAGGTGGTCTTTGCATAGATTGACCCTCTTTGTAGTTTTCCGAATCCAATATCGTTTAAAGCTTTAAAATACAATATATTTTAAAAAAAACTTTGGTAACCTAGCTCTTGATGCCAATTATGGAAAACTAAAAGGGGGGGGTTGAATAGTTTAACCGTTTTAAATTTGCTTTTTAAAAGTTTGTTTAAATTTATGTGAAGTTGATGATATTGATGTTTGTATGATATAAGACGTAAATATGAAATGCAAGTAAGTAAAGAGTAAGAAAGATAAAACCGAGACAAAAGCATTTATAGTGGTTCGGCTACAAGGACACCTTCCTTGCCCTACTCTACTCCCCGAGTCACCTACTCAAGAGTTCATAAACACTAGTCACCAATCTCCTTTATCTGGCAGAGAAGCCTTACAAAGTCGCTTACACCTTTTAACGGTACAAAGCTAAGTACCGGATTCTAACAAAGGTAGGATCAACCCAATGCAATCACACTTCTTTTATAAGGATGATGAATAATACTATAACTACTAGATGATGTACAAGATGCAGAAATATGATCTTGATAATGTGATGGAGATGCGAAACAAAGTTCCTTGAACTTGATCGTCTTTTGTGCTTGTTTAGCAATTTCTTCCATGAAGAGAATTACCTACAAATGTTATATGAAATTAACTAGAACTACAAAAGAGAGAATGATCAGATAGTTAGAGAGATTAGAATGAGAATTGGTGAGTAAAACATGAGAAATGGCTTTGTATTTATAGGCCTAAATCTGTCTATAGCAAGGTTTCGGCGGTTCCATCTGCAGGATGGAACCAGCCGTTATCAGCCAATGGAACCGGCTACCCTGTAGCACGGTTCCACCAATTTTTGGAACCGGCTAGTGTAAGCTAATGGAACCAGCATTCTGACACAAGTCCTGTAGCACAGTTCTTCCGGTTTTAGGAACCGGCCAATGTAGAGATATAGAACCAGCTTTATAAAATACAATTCGAGTGTTTGATTGCCAAATCTTGAAAGATTATGTGTAATCTTGGTAGATTTTCTTAAGATATGGTAAGATGATTATGTTATCAATGATGTAAATAAGAAATAAAAAATACATGTGTAAATGGTTAGTTACATGTTTAAATAATTACTTGTAACGATTTATGCTTGGTTATCGACAAAACACGAGAAGATTGTAAGGTAGAAATAAACATCTTTTACTGGTTTATTTGTATTAACATTATTTTTTAGGCTTATTATGAAGACTGTGAAATATGCATATTATTTTTGAAATCTACGAAATAAGCATTGTTTCCTTCAGCGAAATATGCATTTTCTGTTAATTCAACAAAATAGGCAAGTGCTTCTTTCAGCGAAATAAGACATTTTCAGGTTTAAACTGCAAAATAAACACAGGTGATTTAAACTATGAAATAAGCACAGGTGTGTTTAAACTACGAAATAAGCAAGGTTGTGTTAATTATGCGAAATAAGCAAGGTTTATTCATTCAGCGAAATAAGCATAAGTGTGTTTAAACTGCGAAATAAGCAAGGTTGTGTTAATTCTGTGAAATAAGCAAGGTTTATTCATTCAGCGAAATATGCAATTCTTTCTTTCAGCAAAATATGACAGTTAAGTATACAGGTTTGGTTCAAAGAAGTCGAGTAACCAACAAGGCAGGAAAAGGTTTTTATTTGGATGTTTAAATATTTAAGTTTTGGGTTTTTGGTTTCGAGTTTCATCGTTCGCGGGTCTTCTAATGACATCCATTAGCATCGCGATCCTCCCATGATCATCGTAACGTGCTTCATTCGTGTTGAATCATCTCGAAATGATTTCGAAGACCTCTAACCTACGTCTTATGTTTTGAGGTTAAAGAAGAAGTACAATTCCATAATTTCATGCATCGTATGGTAGTGAAATTTCATATGTTTAAAATATGTCACGTGCATGAATGCTTTTTTTAAGTTTAAAATTTGATTAATTTTATTTCTTTTACATTTTTAACCTTTAGAGTTCATACATTTGTAATATAACCCATTGTTTTAAAGGACTTTTACTTTTGGTCTTTTATTTTTTAGTTAACTTTTGGTTTTAAAATAGTTTTCACCATTAGTCCTTATTTTAAGTTTTTATATATATATAATCGTTAATTAAGCTCAAGTACTTTAACATTAACAACGATTTCAAAAACAAAACCACAACATCACTTTATCTACTTAAGATCCTACAAATCATTTTCACTTCACATTCAATGGAACCAAAAGATATTTTATCTTCGTGTTTGGAATAGGAAGAACATCAAATGCAAGACAAAGCAAAAGAGAGTTGCATGATATTTTTTTGACTACTTCATTCACATCTCAAGGTTCTTTCAAACAATGACTTACAAAGAACTTGAATCGAGACAGGATTCAAACGGGCATTTGCGACACACTTTGATCAAGATGTTCAGACTATCATAGGCATAATGTTCCTAAACTTGGATCAACTAGAAAAGCAACTTGACAAAGAAGAATTTCAAGAAAATGGATCCATGGCTGCTTTTAGAGTAATCAAGACACAGTTTTATAAGTTCATCGATTCACGTTTTTCTTTAGATGATGATGATGGTCTAATGACATGCAAGTACTTTCACACTCGAATCGAGGTTCAACAATTTCATGATACACTGATCCAACACATGGAATATGTTAAGAAGTCAATTGATGAAAGAGCATTGCATAAAAGACAGTATGATAGCAGGGTGAATGAAAGACAGGTATAGACAAAAAAGGGAAAGGTTTGATGAGGTGTCATTTTATATACTTTTTCGAGGCCATTTAACCCCCTAAATCATGCAAATATGCCCATATTATGTGCTTAATCGTTCATTTTCAGGTTTTTAGCACTTGGATGACATTTGGAGGAAATACACATGACTTGGGCTCATTTGGAGAAGGGACAAGATTACGACTCTACACCAAGAATCACAAAGAATTGTGCATTCAGAGCGTGGAGACGACGTCGCCATCATAAAGCGACGGCGTCAGGATCTTCATCGTGACGGTGTCAAAGATCTACCGATGGCGTCAGGACGTGGCCGACTTAAAGAGGATCTAGAATCATGTATATGGTGACGGCGTCATGATTTCAAAGCGACATCGTCGCACCGTTTTTACTATATATACAAAACTAATTTTAGGGTTTTAAGGGTGTAACTTTGTATAACTTTTGGGAGACGAACTCTAGTCATTATAGCAGCCTTTTAGGTCATTTTTATGGCCTTAAAACCCTATTGTAACTACCTTCAATCCATGTTTTAATCAAGTAAGATTGTTTATCATTAATCATCAATATGTCTATGTGTTGTTTGATTAATTTATGTTCTTGCTTTCTTTATATCATGCGAGGCTAAACCCTCCTTTGTATTTACTTATGATTGCATGAAACTTTGGTTGTAGATCCTTTTAATGTTGCTTCTTGTTGATGAATGTGAGCTTTAGGCTCTAGAAAACTATCCATAAGATATTAAATTGGCATAGACGTCTAGGGAAACACGAGTGTGTAGAAAGGATACCATCAGTAACAATCTTCATACTACCTTACCCCTAATATGGTTGATCCTTCTTAAGATATTTCACATGCATTTAATATACTCTTAGGGGCCTTGTAATAGTATTCATACTACCTTGCTTGTGCGTTGCGCTAACAAAATATTATATAAACGGCGGGTTCATGTAATTCATTTATGGCTTAGGAAATACTTACACAGATCATCACAAGTGTGACAAAGAAACAGATTTAGGAGAAGCAATCTGAGGAGTAGTGCATGATTAGGTAAATACATCTTTTTTATCATAAAGTTATCACTAGTAGTTTAGATTATATTTAGTTTAATTAGCTAAAACAAACCAACCTCTCAAAACCATGATATTTACTTGCTTTCTTAAAAATATAAAAACACAAAAAGATCTTCTCTCAACCCCTTAGAATTCTGTTAGACCATGTTCGAGCCTTCCCAACCTATTCCCCTAGAGAACGATAACAGCCCCCGAGTCTTGCCTTACTACAATACAACGGTTAGGTACTCTGCCTAGGGGATTGTAAAGCTTCCTATGAAGTCTTCACAACCTCCACATCAAGTTTTTGGCGCTGTTGCATGGGGAATAGTTAGGTTTCAAACTTAGTTTAGCTTAGTTCTACTCGCTTGAATCCTTTCAAGTGAGTTTTTATTTCTGTTATATTAGCTTTCTTGTAGTCTATCTTTTCTTTGTGCCTTTTGTCTGTAACTCTTTCGTTCACCATCATGATGTATGAAAGACCACCAACCGCACACTTTCAAAACCCTCTACAAAACACAACCTTCCTATTCCAAAATTATACCTTAATGTTCCAACAACATCAAGATGAACCTATCTACGATGTCTGGAGTAGTTTCAAAAACTTAATCTAAAGTGTCCCTCATCATGGCCTCGATTTATGGTCCCTTACTTAATTATTTTATGATCATGTCGACGACTATACCCGAACGGACCTTGACTTTGTAGCAAACGGGAACCTTAGGGAATTAAGTGGTGAAAAAGCATGTGAAGCCATAGAAAATTTTTCCCAAGGCCAATAATAATGGGACAACCCACAAAACATTATTTCTGAACAAGAATTAGCAAATATAAAGACTCAAGCAAAAAGATTGTTTGGAGATAAGAATGTTTGGGTTGAGATGCATAGGGGTATAACATGGGACAAAATAAAAACTCCAAACCCACAAGATACCCTACAAGTCCTACCATAATTTGAGGAATATACACCACCCATGACTTACCCGGAAGAAGTAGAAGAGACTTTAGGAATCACGATGGAGGTAGAACCTTTAGACGAAACACCACTAGGGGATTTAGGCTTGAATACTTATAATCATGAAATTCCTCTTAGTTCTAGGTATATTCCTAGTTTTGATGAACCGAAGCCTCAACCACAACCCTTTCCTAGTTTCCCATCCTTAGAAGTAGATCTAGGAGAAGAAAGAGGCCCTGAACCACCCATCAAACCACCCAATCTGGATAGTTTTAGGATGAAGGAAGTAGATCATTTGACCAATCATACACCGCCTTCACCTCACGTGGCATCTTTCCACCCTAAGGATATGTATTGCTATTATCACCCATGCATTGGCAACCCTAAGAAATATTAGGGATTTAAACTAGGCTTATTAGGACAAAATGGATCCTTAGGTGTTGATTTTTCGAATTTGGAGATGATAGAAGATGATTGGGAATTAGAATCTAAGGAAGTTTCTTTTTTAGGAAGAGGACTTAACTCACCCGTTAGGCCAAAAGAAGTAGAGAAGGTTATGATTAAAGAAACACACCATTTGGAGCATATAATTCAACAACTAATTTTTTAGCATGTGACCCCTTCTCACAACAATGGTGTGTACCGTTACTATCACCCGTACTTGAACTCAAGTGTAGGGGAACCTTCCCTTTTATCTGTTAAATAAGGGTAGAGTCAGGCTCGTAACTCGAACAAAAACAAGCGCTTATTGGGAGGCAACCTAAGCACGTCTCATTTACCTAAAATATTTACTTTCCTGCATTTAGGAGTGTCTTGTGTTTTAATTCTTTATTATTTATTCTTTTATGTTTGAATCATTTATGTAATCATGCTTTGCTTTGTTTGTAACTTCGTCTTATCTACAATCAAAGGTATTTTGCATAAAATAAGTGTAGGGGGTATATCCAGTTTATAAGAACCAAATTCAAACATTTAAAATAAATTGTTTAGATTAATTTACGTCAGTTTCGAGTCATATGATTGTAATAATTAATCCCAAGTTTTTATGTAGTGTTTTCTACAGATATAACTAATAAAATTACGTGAATGAAATTTCTCATTAAAAACGAAGAGGGAATCTTCACAATGCGTGGAGATGGTATCAGGATTAAACCTGACGGCGTCGCGTCTCCAGCAATGTGAAGATTCAAAAATTTTCAAGTATTTTTGAAAAATAAAATGTGCAATATTTAAAATTTGTAATTTTGTTGTAAACCTGCAGAAACCTATGATTGTATCATCGCTTTCATCCTATTTTTAATGTTTTCATAGAGTCAAAACCCTAAACTCTCGTTGTAAATATCATATCTCGCTGATTTTACGCTTGGTGTAGTTGTATTTGTCTTTGATTTACAAGTTATATTTGACGAGAAGAAGCTTTGAAGTTCTTAGGAAGTTTCATTGGACGACTCTTGGAGGACGATCTAACCAGTTATCACATGTTTCTTCTCCATTATTGAGCAAACCAGGGGAGTACTAGTTTCTTTTACTTGTTTTCTTTTCCTTTTATTCGTTTTTACGGGTACTTCTATAGAACATTAGGGACAATGTTCAACTTAAGTGTAGGGGGAAATAAGCCTTAGAAACTATTCCTTCAATTTTCATTTGCTTGTTCCTTAAAATGATGGGTAATATATCGAAACATAGCATAAAAAGGTAATTTTAACCAAAATTTAAAATTTTTTATAACACATACCGATGAAAACCGAGTATTAATAGCGTCTCGTGGATAGGAATATGTATGACTAGCACAAAAACCCTCAAAATTCCACCTTAAAAATGTGAGGTTCGCCTTTAGATTTATAGGAATTCGGGTATCCATTATTGATACCCAAGATAGTTTATACCTTTAGCTTGTTCGAGTTAGTGTTCAAATGCAGTCATATGTGTCTATTCTGTCATTACGGATGTGTACGTGTGGTCTAGGTCACCTTTTCTGGAACATTGGTATCGGTATTAAATTATATGAGTGTACCGGTAGTATATTAAATTCTAGAACTTGTTTTTGTGATGCATCTTGAGATCGCATAGAGAGAACTAGGATTTGCTAGATAAGAGGCACTAGGATTAACCCATGTTTTAAACCTGTAATTGTTATGATGGTCACCTCGATCATATAACTATCCCATACCCTTGCCATGCACTCATTTTCATTATAGGATGCCCCTAGTATAACCCTCCGAGCCTATCCTTTTTCGTGGTTCTCATAATTTTTTGGTTAAGTCGGACTATTAATGAAGAGCATTGTCACCCTTGAACCAATTGTTACACCCAAATCACCTTAGCCTACCTTGTATGTACTCGCTTTTAGTACATTATTGTTTTAACCCAAGTTAATTATTTGAGTACACGGTTGCTAAGTCCTTATCTCTGTGAATACTGTTTTAGGATGATTAGGATTCATGGTAGTATTCATCTTATAAATAATTAGGGAAGAAGTAATTTATTACCCCCAATAGATCTCAATAAGCTCCATGTTATGTTGATCCACCTCAAATCGGGTCATTAGTTAGATTGTAAATATCAAGTATGTAAAAGTTCAAGTTTAGGGGTGTATCTATAAACCCCCATGATGTATTATATGTTTAAACAATGGCAAGGCAAAATGTACAAAAAAATGTATATAAAAAAGGTGATAAAAAATTGTACGGGCTGCCATTTGGTTATGTTTATGTTTATCATAAAGTCAAGAAAAGAAAAAGAAAGAGATTGATGTAGAGTTGTGTAGAGTTTGTATATCTTTGTTCGATTCTTGGCTTAGCAACCAAATCAGCGTGTATTCTTATAAATAATTAATTAACCCTTCCACTCCAAATTCACCCAAAAGTCACTCCCCAAATATATCCCATCCATTTTTGTTTCCGTTAATGTTATCTTACACCTACACCCCCACAACCCTTTAAAAAGACTTCTTTAACAGTAAGGACTAGTACTTGCGCCTAAGCGGTGGAGGTTTTGATCCTTTACCAAGCCTATGGTAATTTATATGCTATGACAGGTAATGAGTGTTGATTTTCCATTTCCCATAGTTGTTATAATTTATTATACACCCAAGTGAAAGAGAGAATCCCAAACACTTATGTGAGGTGCTAGTATATGCTTTCCGTGCTTTTAATTACGAGGTCTAGAAGGTTGTGTTGTAAAATGCTTTTAAAGAGTACGTTAAATGACCCTAATATTGCTATTGTCTAGGTAGAAAAGCCCATTTGCTCGAGGATAAGCAAATCATAAGTGTAGGGGTATTTGATGAGGTGTCATTTTATACACTTTTTCGAGGCCATTTAACCCTCTAAATCATGCAAATATGCCCACATTATGTGCTTAATCGTTCGTTTTAAGGTTTTAGCACTTGGATGGCATTTGGAAGAAATACATGTGACTTGGGCTCATTTGGAGAAGAAAGAGACAAGATTACGACTCTACACCAAGAATCATGAAGAATTGTGCATATAGAGCGTGGAGACGACGTCGCCATCATGAAGCGACGGCGTCAGGATCTTCATCGTGACGGCGTCAGAGATCTAGCAACAGCGTCAGGACGTGGCCAACTTAAAGAGGATCTAGAATCATCTACATAGAGATGGCATCACGACTTCAAAGTGACGCCCTCACACCATTTTTACGATATATAAAAAACCGATTTTAAGGTTTTAAGGGTGTAACTTTGTATAACTTTTGGGAGATGAACCCTAGTCATTCTAACAGATTTTAGGTCATTTTTAGGGCCTCAAAACCCTATTGTAACTACCTTCAATCCATGTTTTAATCAAGTAAAATTTGTTATCATTAATCATTCAATATGTCTATGTGTTGTTTGATTGATTTATGTTCTTGCATTTTTTATAACATGTGAGGCTAAACCCTCATTTGTATTTACTTATGATTGCATGAAACTTAGGTTGTAGATCCTTTTAATGTTGCTTCTTGTTAATGGTTGTGCGCGTTAGGCTTTAGAAAATTAGCCATAAGATATTAAATTGGCATAGACGTCTAGGGAAACACGAGTGTGTAGAAAGGATACCATCGGTAACAGTCTTCATACTACCTTACCCCTAATATGGTTTATCCCTCTTAAGATATTTCACATGCGTTTAATATACTCTTAGATACCTTATAATAGTCTCCATACTACCTTACTTGTGCATTGCCTTAACGAAATATTAAATAGACGGCTGGTTCGTGTAATTCGTTCATGACTTAGGAAATACTTACACAGATCATCACAAGTGTGACAAAGCAACAGATTTAGGAGAAGCAATCTGAGGAGTAGTGCATGATTAGGTAAATACATCTTTTTTATCATAAAGTTATCACTAGTAGTTTAGATTATATTTAGTTTAATTAGCTCAAACAAACCAACCTCTCAAAACTATGATATTTACCTGATTTCTTAAAAATATAAAATCACAAAAAGAATCTTCTCTCAACCCCTTAGAATTCTGTTAGACCGTGTTCGAGCCTTCCCAACCTATTCCCCTACAAAATGATAACAACCCTCGAGTCTTACCTTACTACACTACAACGGTTAGGTACTATGCCTAGGGGATTGTAAAGCTTCCTGTGAAGTCTTCACAACCTCCACATCAGGGTTGATACGAGTAAAGCATTGGATGCTAGTTTAGTTGATATAAAAAGCAATGGGACAGAATCAGAAAAGCAAGATACAAGCAGCAAGTCAGGGAATCATATAGACGCTGATGATGCAGATATCAAACCCGTATATGATAAAGAGACAATGGCTGAGGTACAATTGACTGTTGAATGTAATGTATTTGCTATAGGACCACAGCATGATGAGCAACCTGAATTCAATAATGAAGGAGGGGTTAACCAGGATGCTGAACAATGTCATGACAAACGTCCTTTGCTTGCTCAAGTCACTGAAAACTAGATAACTGAACTCTCAAATCAATCTCTCGAGTGTGAAAATATTTGTATCAAAAAGATCGTTGCCCAGTTTCAAAAAGAATTTTCAAAACTAGAAGCACATTGTATTAATCTTGAACTACAATTGAAAAACAATGTTTTAAAATTAGGGCAACAGAGTTAATTTTTAAATGAAAAAAGTAATGAAGCCAAAGTTAAAAATGACATAGATGTAATTGAAACAATAAACATCGAATTAGAACATAAAGTGGCTAAATTACTTAAGGAAAATAAGACTTTGAAAAAGCATTACAAAGAACTGTATGATTCTATCAAATCAACTAGAGCTAAGACTATAGAGCAGACAACTTCTTTTATTGCTCAAAATGCTGAGTTCAAAGCTCAACTTCAGGAAAAAAGGTTTGCAATTGCAGCATTAAAAAATGAGTTAAGAAAATTAACAGGAAATAGTGTGAATACTAAGTTTGCAAAACCATCAATCTTGGGGAAACCGATTTTACATCCACTCAGAAACCAATCAGTTGTTAGACAACCGACTGCGTTTAAATTTGAACGACCTAAATATTCAAAACCACGGTTTGCCTCCCAAATTGATGTGAAAAATGATTTGCCAAAACCAGTCACTACATATTATTTGCCTAAGGTTTGAGAATCTGCTTTTGTAAAACCTCAACACGTGATTGCACCTAGCTCATCTAGGAATAGTTCAAAGAGTGTATCAACTTTGACACTACAAGAACCTTATGGCTCAAATGACATGATTTACACTCACTATCTAGAAGATGCTAGGAAAAAGACACAAGAAAGAGGTAGGAATTCAAGACCTAGTGTGATGCCTTCTGCTAGATCATAAAGCACAACTAATTGTAGCAAACCAAAACCTAGGATCAATAACCAAAAGTCTAGGAATTTGCCTGCATCTAAGACTAGTTGCATAACGATAAAGATTGTACCCATAGCAGAACACTATAGGAATTCTAGATCTTTCTCGGACTTCAAACACTTTGTTTGCTCGACATGTCAGAAATGTATCTTTAATGCAAATCATGATTCTTGTGTAACAAAATTCCTGAATGAGGTCAACTCGCGTGTTAAGGTACCATCCCATAAGATAACACAAAGACACAAACCCGTAGAGCAAATAAGTATTGCAAAGAAACCAAAAAGATGGATCCCTATAGGACATAGGTTTTCAATAAAAAAGACTTCCATTGTGCATGAGAAAACAAAGACTCCTAGATCTTGCCTTAACTGGAAACCAACGGGTATAATTTTTAAGACTGTTGGTCTTAGGTGGGTTCCTACTGGAAAGATATTTACCTCTAGCACCACCAAGGTTGACAGTGAACCCCACATGGTTCGAATGCAAATATCACTAACCCACATGAATGCAAACAAACTCTTGATGTTAGTGCATGTACTTTTAACATAAGTGCAGGTATATCTTTCAATCCTAAAAAGGAAACACTCAGAGTTTGGTTGCCGAAAAGATTGATATCTCAAAAACCAGGGGTTCAAGGAATTCAAATATGATGAACAAGAATGATGACATTTGATCATAACAATTCAAGCCTCGCACCCTCATGACAAATGACGTCTGATGATAACACTTCAGGCCTCGCACCCCAACGACAAAAGGCGTCGGATTATGATAACTCTGACCCCGCGCTACAACTACAAAAGACTTCTGATCATAACCGGTCAAAACTCGGCATTCAAGACTACATCAATGAACCTTCAAGTTCAAAGCCGGTTCTAAAATTTTCTCCTCCAGCAAACACAGATGCTCTGTTACTACAAGAGTTGGATCTCCTATTCAGTCCTTTGTACGATGAATTCTTTACTGCATGAACTTTAAGTGTGTCTAAGTCTTCCGCTCTCTCTAATAATTCTCAACAACAAGACACACAACCTACAAAGAATATTCAACCTACAATAGAACCAACAACTCCAAAAACAAATGTCAATACTAAGGAAAACAACAATGATCAAGCAGTAGATGCACAGTTTGAACCATATGAATTTATCAACCTATTTTGTACACCGATACAAGAAGTTGTTGGGTCATCCTCACACAATGTTGATACATCAAATATGAAAACATTCTACCAACGTCACCAATCTGACTACCGATGGACTAAAGATCACCCGTTAGAACAAGTTTGTGGAAATCCATCCAAGCCAGTGCAGACAAGAAGACAACTGTCTACAGATCCTGAAATGTGCATGTTCGCACTCACCATGAGTACTGCAGAACCGATAAACATTAAGGAAGCAATGGCTAATCACACATAGATCGAGGCAATGCAGGAAGAGCTTCATCAGTTCGACAGACTTAAAGTCTGGGAACTAGTCGACAAACCCTTTGGAAAGACTGCTATCAAACTAAAGTGGTTATGGAAGAACAAAAAAGATAAAGACAATAATTTAATTTGCAATATGGCACGACTTGTAGCTAAGGGATATGCTCAGGAAGAGGGTATTGATTTCGAAGAATCTTTTACACCAGTCACTCGCTTGGAAGCAGTTTGGATTTTCGTTGCCTATGCTAGACACAAATCTTTTCCAATCAACCAGATGGACGTCAAAACAACTTTTCTTAATGGTCCACTAAAAGAAGAGGTTTATGTTGCTCAACCAGATGGGTTCATTGATCCTGATCATTGATGTGTGTTTTACAAGCTTTAAATTTATAATAACTAGACTTACCAAACAACTGACTAAAAACACAACATTCGGGCAAGTATACCCTATTTGAGTGTAATATAGTATTAGGTAAGTCCAGGTCGTTCCATCGAATTTATAGCAATTCACATATTGTTTATCAAGTAACAAGGCTAAGTGATTGTCACGGATCAAATAGCCAACACGTGTGTATAAAGCAAGCAAGAAACAATGCATGATTCACATAAGATAATAAATATAGATAGAGAAAGACTTTATATGACGGGTAATCATAATAACAAGCATATCTACCAATGGTAACATAGAATCCTTTTGACCTATATACTACAACATCATTATAGCATTAGGAATGGTTTATATTAGATATGCATACATATGAATTCCCCCCAACCCAGTCGGTCAACATAAAGAAGGGTTTTAAACAATATTCTACTTGGGTTATTTATAGATTTACTAATCAATTCTCACAAGATTAGCACCGAATTGTTATAGACAGACAATGCGAAATTCATCAAGACAATAGAGCCTTTTGACCTACTTCTATTGTAATGAAAAATCAAAACATAAACAATGATCCAAGTAAAACAATATCGAATTCATAAGCATTCATATTCATAAGTTATAGCAAAATCATCTAAATATTATTCATGTTTCACATATTAAACATACGAGAACAAAGTACCAAAAACCAATAATCAATTATTTCCACAAAAAACCACCATCCTAAACCTTCTGATATAACCAACGAGGCTATCACGAACCTTCTAGAAATCAAGAATACGTCGCCAAATGGTGTGTTTGGTAACGAGTTTAATATAGTAAAGGAATTAGAGATTTAGTATGAATTGTCTAATCCTCATGGTATAATGTATTTAGATTCAGGAAATATAGTGTTTGAGGTCTGGAAATGGTGGTGATTTAGTGGTAATTTGGTAAATTTGTGTGTATGGTAGTGGTGGTTAGAGTGGTGGTGATATGATGGTTGTAAAAGGGGTGTTGGATCATTGGATCCTGAAGATCCTACATCCTCCTCCTTCTCTAAATGATAGTATGAGTTGATATTTTTGTGTGTTGTGATATATGTGTTAGTGTTGTAAGATTGAGAGAATTTCCTTTTTTCAAAAATTTTTTTTTATTAGGTGGCTTTGGGCGGCAAAAGCTTTTGTGGCGTGCTTTGATTTTTTTAATGCGTAGATCTTTAATGCTAAGATGAAGTGTGGCGCACATGATGTAGAAGTGTGTCGTACTTAGGGTATTAACTGTCCTTCGTTAACTTCGTCCTAAAGTACGGCGTACTTTGCTTGATTCTTGGACTTAGTATTATCTTCTTTTATCTTTTTCTTCCGTAAGGTGTAAAATACTTGTGTCTTTAGTCTTTTTGAGCTTGAGATGTTTTCAAGTGAACCTGCACATATTTCATGCTTTTAAGTATCAAAAGTTCACGAGAAATGATATAAATAGATACAATAATGCCGCCGAAAATATGTATAATTAAGGCGTTATCAAATCCCCCCACACTTAAACTTTTCGTGCCCTTAAGCAAATCTAAGAAAAGAAATTTAGAAAGAAAAAACCTAAATGACAAGACAAGGAAATTTTTATATATATATTTTTTAACTTTGATATTTTTTTATTTTTTATTTTTTATTTTAAAAAAATTATTGGGTGTGAAATTATAGAAATTTTTTGGTTTTTAATAAATAAGCGTAAAAGCCACACACACACACACACACACTTAAGGGTTTGCTTGTCCTCAAGGAAAATAAAGAAAAAATAATAAGTTTTACAAAGACAAACATAGAATTATAGAAATCTTTTTAGATTTTTAATATGCGAAAGCGGAGATGTTTGAGAATACCCAATGATTCTCATGTTGTTATAATATGACTAAGCACCTCACGAATAAGGAAAGTATAATTCACACAAACACTCATATATGATGTAATAGAGGGTAAAAGGGAAATCACACTCAATTTCTCAGACATGATTCATTAAGTTACCATAGGCTTGTACAAGAAACAAAACTGCACCGACGTGGCGTAAGCACCAGGTATAAATATCAAAAAAGGACTTTTATTCAGGTTGTAACATGTAGGCTAAGGGTTAATAAGGGTGTGGATAAGGCATGGTAAATATATACTGGAAATGGTTTTATAATTAAAATACATGTCGACAAGTCCAAGAACCCATGTTGCTAGTTACGACAATCCAGAAACCCGTGAGGTTATCGTACCTCTCATTAATATATCCGGCACACATCATAATATATCAATACGTTGCAAGTGCCACAACAATCCAACTCTTATTCATCACTTTTCTTTTTGTTCCTTTTTTAGAATTTTTTTTTCTTTCTTTTTCCTTTTTTTTCTTGCAACTCACATAACTAACATTTCTCCCATACTTGAGATAAGGATACATCATAAAAAATACGAAACACGAAGTCTGCAGTATTCATGTCCATTAAAATGGCACAACATTTATAGCAAAGCACGAGAAAACTATAAGCAAAAATCAACCAATCATACCGAGCAACTAGCAACCAACCATTGGGACTTTCGACAAGGGGTAAGGCTAGGGGTTAAACTAGGGGTATCTAGCACTAAAGATGAGTGCTAACATAAGGGTTTTATTTGGGTGGTTAGCTGATCAGTGTAATTAGCTAAAAAGAATAAATAATTAAATAGAATGGCTACTTGGGTTAAATCCTAAGTTGCCTCTTTATCACATAAAAATAACTATATCCCGCGAACGTGATCTCATTGCAGTCTCGTAATGATTTCAAGCACAAGTTCTAGAATCAATAAATCACCGGCACACTCATAGTCAAAGGAATCAATCATAAAATACGTATGTTATATACATGCTCAAAATCATCACATATTTACTGGAATGGTTATAAATGCGCAAGTAATGTTATCAATCCTGAGTCGGATCTGCTTTATCAATCGGGACACATCTCTGGTTTCAAAACTTTATTTAATTATTATTATTTTTTTACTATATTTTATTCTAATATATTAACCTAAGTGACAAAAAATTTAAAAACAAGAATAGATTTTTAGATTACCGAGGGCGAACAAAAGTTTATGCTTTTAATAATGAGTCTGATTTTCCGATTTATTTTCCCCCACACTTAAGTTAAGCATTATGCGTAATTAGAAAATAACTTAAAAGTGAGACAAACGGGAAAAATAAATATAAGAGAAACGAGACTTCCAGGGGCTCATAAGTGCTCAGTTGAATTCTGAAAAATACGACGCTAAAAGAAACGCCAAGCATGTGTATTCTACCACATGTAATATACTGATCCAAATATATCACATCCCCAAGTGATAAGATGCCAACCACCAATCCAAGCTCCACCTATTTATTTAATCTGCAAAATAAACTAAACTACAAAAATCGTAAAATACAAAAGCACACTTTCGTAGGCATCACGGTTGCATTTAGCGTACGCAACAAGCCTTTAAACCTCTCGGTGACCCGAGTGGACGAGTTATAGTCTCGTGGGGGTTTTCAGCGAACACACCCACAAAGTTCAAAACAATTTTTTATATATTTTTATATATTTTTTATTTTATTAGTTAGCAACACATATATAAACACACAACACAGGCATAGACAAAAACAAAAACACTAAGTACTAAAGAAAGAAACTAAGATTTTTTTAAATTATGGCAATACTTATAATTACGCAAGCAAGCAAACATGGTTTTTTCAGACCAGAAGTGCGTCGCACTTAAAAGAAAGTGCGGCATACTTCAAATCTAATTGTTTATAATTTTTCAAATATTCAAAAATATTAGCGTGGCAAAAATTACAAAAGTGCGCCGCACAACAATACATGTGCGGTGGTTTTTATTATAATAGAACATATATTTTTCAAAATTTTACACTCTATTAATTAAAAACACATTCACAAACACAGACAAACATTCAAACACACAAGCATAAACAAAAAATGAAGAATAAATAAGAAAACTTCTTTAGATTTTATAGTTTTTTAACATATTACATAAACACGCAAATGGACAAACACAATCAAGCAATTCAAACAAGTTCAAACACACATGAATGAATACTAATATTAGTTTTAAGACAATCTATATGATTAAGAAACGTAAAAGAAACATATATATTTTTTACCCAGAAAGTGTGGCGCGCATAAGATAATGTGCGGCGTACTTTTGCAAAATTTTCAAACTTTTTATTTTTATTTTTTACAGATGCAATAAAAGAGAAATAATCAAACAAACCTAACAAACAAAAAGCATGATTTTATTATATGAACAAGAACATGCCAAAATCAAAATGAAGCAAGAATTAAAATCTTTTGGGTTTTTTTATTTTGAATGACAAACTAAATATTCACAAATTTATGAGGCGTATAATCATATAAGATTACATCCTGAATCTAGAAATTAGGGTTTTGTGTTGCCACTGAACTTAATCAGTCAAGAAACGAACAAGATCAGGACAAGTTCGGCAGTTTTGGTGTGAAACCGGCGTACTTGTAGGTTTTATTTGCAAAGTAACAAGAGAAAATAGGGGAAGTGCGGCACACACACAGAGATGTGCACCGTACTTGCAGTAGCAGAAGAGAGTTTCTTTAATAATTGTAAGGGATTTAAACACACGTAAGATGCACAAGACTAGCAAACAATCTGAGAACAACTAAACAAATCCCCGGCAGCGGCGCCAAAAACTTGATGTGTGTTTTACAAGTTTTAAATTTATAATAACTAGATTTACCAAACGATCAACTAAAAACTCAACATTCGGGCAAGTATACCTTATTCGAGTGTAATATAGTATTAGATAAATCCATGTCATTCCACGGGATTTGTAGCAATTCACATATTGTTTATCAAGTAACAAGGCTTAGTGATTGTCACAGATCAAATAGCCAACACGTGTGTATAAAGAAAGTAAGAAATAAGGAATGATTCACATAACATAATAGATATAGATAGAGCAAGTCTTTATATAAACAAAGCATACAAGTCATATATGATGTAATCATAATAACAAGCATATCTACCAATGATAACATAGAATCATTTTGGCCTATATACTACATCATCATTAGTGCATTAGGAATGGTTTATATCAAATATGCATACATATGAATTCCTCCCAACCCGGTCAGTTAATATAAGGAAGGGTCTTAAACATTATTCTACTTGGGTTATTTATAGATTTACTATTCAATTCTCACAAGATTAGCACCGAATTGTTATAGATAGACAATGCAAAATTCATCAAGACAAAAGAGCCTTTCGACCTACTTATATTGCAACGACAAATCAAAACATAAACAATGATCCAAGTAAAACAACATCGAATTCATAAGCATTCATATTCATAATTCATAGCAAAATCAAACAAATATTATTCATGTTTCACATATTCAACATACGAGAACAAATTACCAAAACCAATAACCAATTGTTTCCACAAATAACCACTATCCTAAACCTTCTGATATAACCCATGGGGCTGTCACAAACCTGCTGGAAATCAAGAACACATCACCAAATGGTGTGTTTGGTAACGGGTTTAATATAGTAAAGGAATGAGAGATTTAGTATGAATCATCTAATCCTCATGGTATAATGTATTTAGATTCAGGAAATATGGTGTTTGAGGTTTGTAAATGGTGGTGATTTAGTGGTAATTCGTGGTGGTAGTGGTGGTTAGAGTGGTGGTGATATGATGGTGTAAAGGGGTGTCTGGATCATTAGATCCTAAGATCCTCACCACTCCTCCTCTTCTCTAATGATAGTATAAGTTATGTGTGTGATATATGTGTTGGTGTGTAAGATGAGAGAATTTCCTCTCAATTTATAGGCTGGGCGAGGGCAAAAGTGTGGCGCACTTCCTTGAGAAGTGTAGCGTACTTTGCTTCTTTAATGCGTAGATCTTTAATGCTGAGATGAAGTGCGGCGCACATGATGTAGAAGTGTGTCATACTTAGGGTATTAACTGTCCTTCGTTAACTTCGTCCTAAAGTGCGATGTACTTTGCTTGATTCTTGGACTTAGTATTATCTTCTTTTATCTTTTTCTTCCGTAATGTGTAAAATACTTGTGTCTTTAGTCTTTTTGAGCTTGAGATGTATTCAAGTAAACCTGCACATATTTCATGCTTTTAAGTATCGAAAGTTCATGAGAAATGATATAAATAGATACACTAACACCGCCAAAAACATGTATAATTAAGGCGTTATCAAATCCCTCCACACTTCGCTATTGCTTTCCCTCAAGCAATTAAAGTGAGAAAACAAGATTCATTTATCGTAACGTGGAGAAAATTTTAAATTTAGCAAGTGTTTTCAGTTTTAATAACTTTTCA
>BQNB010059707.1:1538-37213 GCA_026074375.1 Tanacetum coccineum | reverse complement strand
TTTTGCAAGTTAGATAAAAAAAATAATTAATTTAATTTTTACGCTACTTTTTGCTCACTTTGTGAATGCTAAGTTAGACATTAAAAGTTGAAATACCATAATTAATCAATTGAAAAATAACCTATGTTTATCTTTAAAGAATCTTGAACTCTTGAATAGAAGTATAGAACTTGTCGAAGTCTTCGTCAACCCATACGCGTTAGATTTTGAGGGATTTTAATTGTGACACGGTTTGGGAAGTGAGTTGATAAAATATGCTAGATGTTTACAAATACAATTAGAAACATTAACTAATACTAGTATTAAAATAGATTTCGACATTTCGTGGACTGGTTGAAACTTATCTATAAAATGTATGTAGTTTTAAAACTCATTTTATTAAAAATGAAATTTTTGCGACAAGATTGTAGTTTTCTAAACGAATTATTGATCCAGCTTAGAGCATCTCCAATGAGTAAACCATCAATAGCTTTTTACTATTCTAATACGTCTTTTGAGAAGTCGATTTAGGTAGCATTTTCTTCAGAATTTAATTACGAATCCACGACCGGTTGATGACATAAGCTAACTCCAAACGATTTGAGAACTACTACCGATAAGCAAAACAGTGAGCCATATGTTACTTTAAAACCTGACGGCTTGTTTGAGGACGTGAAGGCACCACTACGGATAACGAGGTTGTTTCCATAATAATTTCTTTGAAACATGATTGGTGGCCTGGAGTTTTATTAGTTCCATATATTCTTTTGTCATTGTGTGGGAAAGATATATATTCCAATTTTATATGTTTACTAGGGTATAAATAAAGGTTGTCATTTACAAACAAAGGGACGATTGTTTTTTGAAGTACTCAAACTTTTATAAAAAGAACAGAAGATTCAATCTTTGTTTCGAACCACTCTCGTTGATATATTCCTTCCTAATATTGTGTGTTGATCTTTGTTGTTCTTTTAGTTGCATCATATTGGTATCAGAGCTAGGTTGCTTTGAATCGTACTGATGGCAGAAGAACAACCCCGTGGTCGTCGAGGGCGTCGAGGTGGATATGTGCGTAGGCAACCTCGTCATGGTGTTGATGCCAACAAGGAAGAACCACGACCAAACCGCAGGAACCAGCGGGATCTCGAGATTACAGCTCAGGGAAGACGAATCCGAGAATTAGAACGTTTGTTAGCACATGCCAGATTGGATGATTTCCGTGATGTTAATCACGTCGAAGAAGAAAGTAAGGGATCAGACACTGACTCAACCGAGAGTTACAATGAAGAAGATGAGAACCTATGGGGTGTTAACCAACCTGATAGAGATCGCCGTTACAGGTCGTTACCGTTCTTCTCCAAACCTTGGTGTGAAAGTCGACATCCCTAACTTTGAAGGTAAACCTCATCCTGATGATTTCATTGATTGGCTATATACTGTTGAACGGGTATTTGATGTTAAAAACCTAAGTGATGAACAAAAGGTCAAGCTAGTAGCAATTAAGCTAAAAAAGAATGCATCTATCTGGTGGGAGCATATCATAAAGCAACGTAGTAGGGACGGAACGTGCAAGATTGTGAGTTGGGGTAAAATGAAAAAGAAGTTAATGGCCAAGTTTTTGCCCGTGCAATTTCGGCAAGAAGCTTTTATAGAATACCACAACTTTAAACAATCAGGTGGTATGTTAGTTGAAGAATTTACAAGCGAGTTTGATCGTTTGAGGCTACATTGTGACGTGGTTGAGGAGGAGGAAGAAACAATTGCATTTTATTTGGCATCACTAAAACCTGAAATCGCTGTGTAGTTCACCTCCAACAATATTTGTCGTATAATGATGTATGTCGGTTAGCTCGAAAGGTCGAGTCACAACAAAAGAAAAAAGTGAGTAGTTGGAGTAGTTCTCGCTTTTCAGGTTGTTTTATAGGAAGTGATACCGGAAAAAGAGTTGTAAGCCCAATCTCAAACTCGACCTGAAGCACTAGTTCAGTGACAAGTTACAATCCTACCTCAATTAGGGAAGGAGTGTCAACGAATAAACGGTGTTATAAGTGCCAAGGCCTTGGGCATATTGCCATAGATTGCCCAAATCGAAAAATTATTACTATAATTGAAAAAGATAATGAACATGTATTTGATGAGTATGAGGATGATAAATACAAGCAACATTCTAATCAAGCAGAAATTACATACGTCGACTGCGGGGACGCACTAGTGGTTAGGCGAAGTTTAAGTATGGTGACGGAAGATAATGAATCGTGGTTAAGATATAATATTTTCCACACCAGGTGTACATGTCTAGGTAAGGTTTGTAATGTCATTATAGATGGCGGAAGTTTTGAGAACGTAATTTTTCGATTATGGTCGATAAGTTAGGGTTGAAAACTGAAGAACATCCTAAACCTTACACATTGTCATGGTTCAAGAAGGGTAACGAAGTGAAGGTATCAAAAAGATGTTTGGTGAATTTTTCTATTGGTAAGAAATATACCGATGAAGTATGGTGTAATGTGGTTGCGATGGAAGCATGTCATATTTTGCTTAGACGACCATGGCAATTTGATCGTAAGAGTAAGCATGTCGACTTTAAAAATACTTACACTTTTGAGAAGGATGGTACAACTATCACACTTGGTCCGTTAGATCTTAGAAAGGAGGCACGTAACCAGTTTTTGTCACAAGCAGAATTTTTGACAGAAGCACATGAAGCCAATTCTATGTTTGCCTTAATCTTGGTGGAACCAAACGCAGGCACTTACAACATTCCCCATGAAGTGAAGTCGGTACTCGAGGAGTTTAAGGATGTAGTTTCCGAAGAGTTTCCTCCTGGACTACCACCTATGAGGGATATACAACATTGTATCGACTTTGTACCCGGGGTTGTCATACCTCACAAAGCCGCTTATCGAATGAATCCAAAAGAACATGAAGAGTTGCAGCGACAAGTGCAAGATCTGTTGGAGAAAGGATCCATTCGAGAGAGCTTGAGTCCATGTGCGGTACTGGCACTACTAGTTCCCAAGAAAGATGGTTCATGGCGGATGTGTATCGATAGTCGTGCAGTCAATAAAACAACAATTAAATATCATTTTTCAATTATGCGGTTTGATGATCTTATTGATCAGTTGCATGGAGCAATGATTTTTTCAAAAATTAACTTGCGTAACGAGTATCACCAGATTCGTGTCCGACCCGGGGATGAATGGCATGGGGGGGGACTGTGTGTTTAAGACTCGTGACGGTTTATATGAGTGGATGGTGATGCCCTTCGGGCTATCTAACGCCCCAAGCACCTTCATGAGGTTAATGAATCATATTTTTGGTCTTACATTGGTAAATTTGTGGTTCTTTATTTTGATGACATTTTGGTGTTTAGCACTTTAGTGGAGCAACACTTGAACTATCTTAGACGAGTATTTGAGGTTCTAAGAGCCCAAAAGCTATATACTAATGCTAAAAAATGTCACTTTCTTTCAAATAAGGTGATGTTTTTGGGGTATATTGTCTCTAAAGAAGGTATTCAGATGGACCCCGCAAAGATTGATGCCATACTTAATTGGTCTACACCAAAAAACATTAATGACATTCATAGTTTTCATGGTCTAGCCTCATTCTACCGTCGTTTCATTCACAACTTCAACACCATTATTGCGCCTATCACCGAGTGCATAAAAGGGAGTAAGTTTAAATGGAGCCAAGAAGCCGATGAAGCATTTGGGTTATTAAAGAACAAGGTCACAACAGCTTCTGTATTGACACTACCTGATTTCAATGAAGTTTTTGAGGTTCACTGTGATGCATCCGAGGTGGTATTGGAGGTGTATTAAGCTAAAAGAGTCGGCCTATAGCCTTTTTTAGCGAGAAATTAAATGAGACGAGGCGTAAATATTCTACATATGACAAGGAGTTTTATGCAGCTATTCGAAGCCTTGAATATTGGCGTCATTATCTCATTGCAAAGGAATTCATCTTGTACTATGATCATGAAGCTCTAAAGTACATAAATGGACAACATAATCTGAAACCAAGACATGCCAAATGGGTGGAATATTTGCAAGCTTATAGCTTCTCTATTAAGCATAAAGCAGGAGCACTAAATAAAGTTGATGATGCGTTGAGTCGAAGACACACGCTACTCTCAACAATGCAAGTTCAGGTTGTTGGCTTTGAGACATTTAAAGAACTTTACAATGATGACTCTGACTTTGCAACTATATGGCAGAAGTGTAGAAATCAACCATTCAAACAATTTATCTTGTAGAATGGCTTTCTTTTTAAAGGTAATATACTTTGTATTCCTAAATGTTCTTTGAAGGAGTTGATTATAATAGAGGGCCATTCAGGGGGTTTAGCGGGACACTCTGGGATTGACAAGACTATGGCATGGCTGAGCGAGCATTTTTATTGGCAAAAAATGGAGCGTGATATTACACGAATTGCGGAAAAATATCGGGTGTGTCGGATAGCTAAAACCCGTAGCACGAATGCGGGTTTATACCAACCATTACCCGTTCCAGTAACTCCATGGGTGGATGTGAGTATTGATTTTGTTCATGGGTTGCCTCGAACACAAAGAAATGACAATTAACATGGGTGGTAGTGGACCGATTTTCCAAAATGGCTCACTTTATCCCTTGCAACAAGACGTTCGATGCATCACAAGTAGCACGCTTATTTTTACATGAGGTTGTGCGATTGCATGGTGTGCCAAAGACCATCACTTCTGATCGCGATGTAAATTTTGTTAGTCATTTTTAGCGTACATTATGGCGCAAGATGGGAACTCAACTTTAGTTTAGTTCGTCGCACCACCCACAAACGGATGGGCAAACCGAAGTGGTTTAACCGAGTTTTTTTGTTTGGGAAATTGTTACGAAGTTTAGTTGGAGGAGAAACCACCAGACAATGGGGATTTGGTTATTAGCCACAAGCCGAGTTGCATATAACCGATCAAAAGTCGCACTCAAGGAAGTAGAAAGAGCAATTATGATTGTAGTGACGGGTGTTAATCCCATCACTCCACTTGATCTCACACCTATTGTGAAAACTATGCTTTTTTAGTTCTGAAGTAGAAGAGCAAGCCAAACAGGTTTAGCAGTTACATGAAAACGTACGAGCACACATTGAGAAACAGAATGCCAACTATAAGGAACGGGTGGATAAGTGTCAGAAAAAGGTCGTGTTTAAGGAAGGGGACTTGGTATGGATTCGACTTGGAAAAGAGCGTTTCCCGGCGGTTACATTTGGAAAATTGCAACCGCGTGCAGATGGTCCATTTTGAGTTCTCAAAAGAATCAATGATAATGCCTAAAAGATAGATTTGCCCGGTGAGTACAATGTATCTGCAACCTTCAACGTAGCAGACCTGTCCCCTTATGTTACAGATGAGGAAACTAACGAACCGGAACAGATTGGAAATGTCGAGCAAGATTCGAGGACAAATCTTTTTATAGCAGGGGAGTATGGTGGCCTGGAGTTTTATTAGTATTTGATTTTCTTTGATTTTGTTTCCATATATTCTTTTGTTATTGTAAGGCAAAGATATATATTCTAATTTTATATGTTTACTAGGGTATAAATAAAGGTTGTCATCTACAAACAAAAGGACGGTTGTTTTTTTGAAGTATTCAAACTTTTATAAAAAGAAGAAAAGATTCAATCATTGTTTCGAACCACTCTCCTCTTGTCGTATAGTTACTAGATATGTATTTATACATGAAATCAGGGATATGTATAGGAAAGGAGTCGGCAGGTTCTAGAAGGCTTCATAAACACATGGATAAATCTTACGCAAATGGGTTATCAACTTGCATAACTTATATTTGATATCTTACTTTGATCCTGTTAGATATGATAATATCTTACAAATTGTATTCGATTAGATATGATTCTCATAGATATGATTTATCCTAACAAAGAGCCTATAAAAGGGCATGTCATATATGATTTCAGACACACAACATTCACTCTTAACTCTTTATTTATTGCTTTGCATTCTAGCTCTTAAGCATGCCCATATATACCATTACGATCTATAATGATCAATACTGACTTGATCGTAGGAGGGGGTTCCCCCGGGCTCAGCCCAGGGACCTCTCTAACGGTCTTTCTTTGTCTTTTCAGCACTGTTATCGAAGACCCGAAGTCAAGGTCAAAGCGAGTCAAACGGCCAAGTCATAACCTTGACGGCCATGCGGATTTTGGTAGCATCATTTGGCGCCATCCGTGGGACCCGAGCAAAACACTTGCCTCATGTGCTCACCATAAGTTGCCACTAACTTATGTCTGATTTTTACTATGAATTTGCTCACTTGCTCACTGAGAGTAGACATCAGCTTGCTTATTACAGTGATTCATAAGAGAACTAATGGTTCAAACAAGGACCTGCATTATCTAAGCTGGATGCAACCTCGGTCAGACTTGCATATCAAAAGAGCAAGCTCATGTAGCATATTGGCATCACTAGATGTCCAAGTGTTGTTCCAATGAACAAGATGTGGTCAAGCCAATCGACGTTAAGGACATATATGATCAGACCTGCTTTAAAAAGCATGTAGCACTGCCGCACTAAGCTGAATATGCCTCACATCCTCCATTCATTACGTACAAGGCGGGATGATAAGGTCAGGAGTCTTTGATGCTTGTCATGACAAATCCCCAATTTTTTTGTTCAATACAGTTCCTTTAAGCACTCTATGTCTGGTCTACTTGAGAACTTCAAGCCCATACTCGCCCATTTTGTCTATCTTATTGGAATCGATTGACATCATGTCAAGCTTATTGAAGCCTGTAGACATCCGTTGATCAAAGGTATTATGTGTTCTGTTTTGGTTCAAATATTCAAATTATTTTTACACGGTAAGTTGACAATAGCGTCCAAACCTTTGAGCACTATATGACATGACT
This sequence comes from Tanacetum coccineum, assembly GCA_026074375.1. Classification (NCBI taxonomy): domain Eukaryota; kingdom Viridiplantae; phylum Streptophyta; class Magnoliopsida; order Asterales; family Asteraceae; genus Tanacetum; species Tanacetum coccineum. The sequence continues at coordinate 30,331 of BQNB010059707.1, read as the reverse complement.
ATAATATAATAGTTTGGAAATTTCTGTTGTAGTCTTATCACAAAGCGAATTGAAAAAGAAAAGAAAATTATTTGAACACTTGATCTGTTAGTCCTAGACCAAACCAATTGACCAAATGTATGAAATTAGAGTCCCAACTCAAAACCATTTTTGCAAGAAAAAATATTACTCATAATTTAAATGGCTTTTCGAGCTCGTATAACAAGACGTTTAGTTATCAAATATGGTATCATGAGCTATCACATTAATATGAGAAACATGTTTATAATTCCTTAAATATATGAATGGTCAATAGGATTTTATACAAGTTAGGATATTTTAAACATCGAAATTATTATTTTTGCACAAAAGTTTTATTGAATAATCTTAATCTTAACCCACCGGGCACATTCTAACAAAAAAAAAAATGCAAAATTAGGCTAAGAGAGTAACTCTTGTGCCATGGGGTTGTCTTTGTTTCTCACAAAAGACTAAATCTCTTATGAAATAGCATTTTTTAATCTGAATTTAACCAACCTCTGTGAGGACCCATAATGAACCCACATGGTTTGGGTCATTGTTTACAAAGGAGATGTGATTAGTAGGAGTCTAAGAGAACTATGAGGATGAGTTGCAGCAGCAACTTGAATGGGTCATGTAACCGCTAAGGCACAATAAGTTGATCAGTGCAAGGTTGCACCACACCTGATACATCCTTGTATAGCAGCAAGGCGTAGAGGTACAACCTCTAATCCTTATTTGTATTTCTGAATTGTTACAATTGTTGGTGATTTTAGTGTCATCAGTATATTTTATGTAATTGTGATTTACTTGAGATCAAGGGCTTAGTCAAGTTAAGTTATAGTCAAGTTAGGAGGTGCGGAGTGCACGCTTGTACTAGCTAGCTCGATATCGCCAAAATAAGTGCAGGGGTCAAGGGGCAGCGCCCCAAACGGTATATCTAGTGCTCCAAATGCATTATCCGTTTTCTTCCAACCAGTTTTCCCTCCAACCGACACATCTTTTCCCAACAGGTGTGACCTTTCCTGCCAACTGTCTATAACCGAAATTAACTGATTTTCGGTTATGTTATATAATACAGTTTGATCTCTTGAAGACAGAACACACATAACAACTTTCTGTGTATTGCTTTGATCTCTCGTGCCTTAGAGACAAAGTGTTTTTTCTCTGAATTATCCAATTGAGGATTTCGTGTAACCCGAGGCATATAGGGTCGAAATACTTCAATCTGAAAGTGATCTTAACACGATTCAGAGAATATATCAGGATAGTTTGATTATTACCCACTCATAAACACACCGAAATTCTAACAACGATTGTGTACAAGCGTGTTTGTGCAAGGTGCAAGAAATGTATGCTAACCTAGTGTCACAAGACATCAGCACACCAACTTTGTGGAAGCTATCTGTTTGAAGAATCATGTGACATCATCGCACTAAGCTGAATATGTGACACGACCATTCAATTTGGTCATGGGTAAAGAACCAGTACGGTTCCACATATGAGGTTATGGTATTTTCCACATAAGTCGCCGTTTATTAGTGCAACCACGCGAGTACGTGGTGAAGGCTAATATGAAATCCAGTTTATAGGATACACTCATATTCGTCATCGGGCTATCGAATAAAGCCCTATTAGTGCCACACTGCCACTAGAAATAGCACCAACTTAAAACATGGTGACGGTATGCCATTCATACAATGTATGACTCTCCCGTGGATTAATTTAGACCTGAGGTAAGAAAGTCTTCTCCGGTTTTAATTAAGGTATCACCAAAACTGAATTTTTAAACAATAACATACACGATTGACGACAGTGATGTTATACTACTCTTACTCAGTTTGCACATATATTGAACTACTCTTATATCTTACTGTTGTAATGAAGACTTCAAATAGACACTATTAAAAGCACACTTATGCATATATATCCCAACGTATGTGTACACATAACTTTCAAACGCATATGAGTGCATAGCGGCCTAAACACTGTGATTAGTTGCTACTACTTTTCTACGATTAAAATACAGGTATCTCCCGAATTTTTTATTTTTCTTTAGGAAACAGGGCTATGCAATTGAGGCACAAAAATTATAACTCAATCCTATATTTCAAGAAATATTTCTAGCTTTAGATATGAAGATCGTTGATCGAGAGAATATAAAACACCCATCGCATATGCCAAGCCCTCTTAGAAGCGTGAAACCATAGTGCGCATAAGCGAACACACAGCTCCAAGTCGTGAAATCTCCATCACGTAAAGTGGCATGACCATTCAATGGATATCTCCCGACATTTAAGGGGATGAAAAAGCTATTAAGTAGCTAAATCACAAAGCGTAATACAAAGCTAAGCACCAAAAAGGTCCGGACCAAGACATCGTCCCGCCATAAAAGGGAAAAAGCTATAATTACCTAACAAACAAAGTGGCATGTCCACCCCAAAGACGCGAAATCATAGCGCACAAAAGTGGAAAACCGTTTTATAGAAGTGAAATTTCATCAAGTGAAGTGGCTAGTATGCCAAAGAGGCAATGCACCAAAGAGGCTTGACCGCTCAATGACACTAATCCCGCAATTAAATGGGATAATAAAAAGCAATGAATAGCTCATGTGCGCACATAACAAAGTGTCAAGTTCTTGATCATGAGAACATCAGCCCATCATTAAAGGGATAAAAAGCTACAAATAACTAAAACACAAAGGGGGCTTGGGGATTACAAAGCTAATGTGAGAAAAGTTCTAAATTGATGGAATCTGAGCGACAATAAATGAAATATGAACTGCTTAATGAGCAAATTAATATGGTTAAGTTTGAATCCATTGATCCACATCATCACAACAAAATAAAACTATGGGATATAAAGCTATAATTAGCTATTATACAAATTTTAAATGGTGAGAGTATCATAATAAATATACTATCCCACCAATAAAGCAACTTAAAAGGCAATAAAATTGCTAATAAGCTAATCACACCAACAAAGCCATAAAAAGGGCACACGATTACGCCAATCAACATGGCATGCCGCATGCCCACTCTAAGAACATATATGATCAGCCTTACTTTTAAAAGTATGTGGTATTGTTCTAAAAAGTCTATAGATTAAACGGGTTAGATATGTTATATCATTTGTTATCACTGCTTTGTCTTTGAGCGTTTTATGCCATGATGTTACTTATGAAAAGTAATATTTAAGCCTGAGGAAATGGGTACAACTAAAATATTAACATTTACATCAATTAACCTTCTTTGGTTTCCTGGCTTCGTTTCCTTCCAGCAAAAGTCACACATGAAGAACACTTGGCTGTTTATATGAATGAATGGAATAGTTATTTTTTTCTCTCTAGTAGCTTTTGGGCTTAATCATTATGAGTAGTTAACCCACACTCGTGTATGCTTTCTCACACTAACCCTCTTGCCACTACTTGTTGATTAATATCTTTTTAGTATCTATGCTTCATCATGTGATTTAAGTCCTCACAGTCACGTATGACAAAGAAAAATGCATATATATTAACTACGGTTTCTTGGTCATGTCTTGGACATAATTGTTGTTGTTTAAAAACACTCCAACGAGCGAATCTGATTCCTAATGTTATACTTACCTAATACTCATATAGGTACAAGTTACGTATACATACCTACGTCACTAAAGTCTATACACACGACATCTACGACTCGCCTACATAGACTCGGGGGCTTGATGGTGTATCCCATCTGAGCCTTGAATAAATACTATTTCGTGAATTGTATATCGTAATTGGTAATACTACCACATGCTGCATACTCTTATCGTATAGTTACTAGATATGTATTTATACATGAAATCAGGGATATGTATAGGAAAGGAGTCAGTAGGTTCTAGAAGGCTTCATGAACACTGTTAAGGCTATATGATTCAGTTTAAGTCTGGTCTTTGGTCTTGTGATCTGTTGTTTGGCATGTCTTGATTTCCTTATTGACTGCTTGTTCTCTTGTCTGTTATTGAGTGTATGCATTGTGTATCCTTGCTGTTAGTCTTGCTAGGCTGTTATTTGCCTGATGTTTGTCTTGGTTGTCCAAGTTCAACGATCTGTTTTGGTGTTCTCTTTCTGAAAAGAAACATAGACTCCTGCTAAATGTAGCTAGGAGTCTTATGTTTTAGGGAGGGATTTCTATTATGTGTTGGTTTGTTATTTATGATGTGTCTTCATGTCTGGTATGCAAGTTGTTTAGCTTGACCTTGATGGTCAAAGTCTTGTTCCATAGGGTTAAAATTCCTTGATCATGTTATATGATGTCTAATGTGTTCTTGGTTCCTATCCTTCTTGTATTTGTTTTTTGTTGTCTTCTTTGCTAATTGCATTGTCTGTTTGATCTTATGCTTGGGTCTTGATTGTCTTATGTGATCCAATTCTTGTTTATGTGTGTTTTTTGTTTGTATTCATGTTTGTCTACATGGATCTTGTTGTTTTTTGTGTCTTCTATTGATTGCAAGTGAATCTGTGTTCATGTCTTTTAAAGGTAAGCTTTGATGCATGTATAATTAGTCTGGTTCCTTGTTCATGCTTGCTGCTTATAGTGTTAATTGCTCTAGGTATGCATGTCTTCTGTTTGTATTTGCTGATTCAGTTTTTGCTTTATAAGGTTGTCTTTGAGAGCTTATGTTGTGTTTATTATCTGCCATTATGTGGATTGTTCTTATTATGCCTGAATATGTTATGTGCAATGCTATTATGAATTTCATTAATCTGATTTTTTAATCAGTTTGATGTTAAAATCCATGTTTGTGACCTGTGTTTTGGTTTCTGGGAATCATGCAACAACCTTTTTTTGTGATGTGAAACATAGAAACCAAGGTGTCTTATGTTTCAGGGGGTGATTCCTCTGTCTAATTATGGGCTTGCTGCCATTTCCCTTTCTATCAGACTACATTGCTCAATCTTAAATGGCATGTCACCTTTGTATTGGTGCAGATTAACGAACATAATCTCTCTTTTGTAAGATGTTTTGGATGTCAATGATCTCTTTTGTAAAATGTTTTTGATTGGACTTTCTTGTGATACAAAAAGGCATATAAACTGTTTTGCCTTGTTAACAAGATTGTGGTATTCACAATAAATGTGAGTGTTTTATCAAACTGTTTTCTTTCTCAAAAATGAGAAACAAATCTGTTAATGATGTTGTCTTAATAAAGAAGCTCATCATTTATCTTTCCTGATATCCAAATGTCTGTAAGACCCAATGATGTAGAGAGAGTATCATCTGTTGTGGAAGGTAGGGTCCCTTCACCTGAGGTGGACTCTGCAACCCAATTAGATGAGTATGGCTCATCTGAGGGCTCTCTTTTCTGACCCTTAAACCTGTCTTGTCTCTGCACCATACTTAGGAGAAACCTTAAGTCTGAAGTGGTGTTGTCTTGTTGTTGTCTCATTATTGAGATGTATGTCCTTTTTTAAAGACTTGTAAGGTTTATCCATTGTGGTAACCTAGTTCTGATTTTATATCAGGATGTTGTTATGGGACTTGTGAGTTCCCTGTTGAGTGGCCTTGTGCCCCTTTGTTGATTGTTATGGGTCCTTATTGGTCCATGTATATGATTCAGTGAAATACACACTTGAGATTGTGTATTCTGATATTAACATTTGAGAATGTTAATTATGGGTCCTTATTTGATTCTTATTGGTGAATCTTTTGATTCAGTGAAATACACACTTGAGATTGTGTATTCTGATATCTCTTATTTGAGAATATTCAGAGTTGAGACTCTATTTTCTATCTTGTTGGAGAATCTTATGATTCCTTGGTTATTCAGAGTTGTACTCTGATATGGTTGTTGTTGGTGAATCTTATGATTTTCAGAGTTTATACTCTGACTTGTTCTTGTGTGATTGCAAGTTGCAATCAAATGTGGTATTTACTATTGATATGTTTGCAAGTTTCATAGTGTGTTCTTTTGCTGCTATGGGATGATGCTTATGGGTCTGTTTCAAAGACCATTTTTGTTCCAGCTGTTTCACCATCTAAAATGATGGTGCTCAGAGAAGTTTTTTCTCCTTTGATCCTTGTTTTATATCCTATTAATAGTTGCTAATGCTGTTAGAGGAAAATGTTCTAAAAGGGTCAAAAAAAATCAAAAAAAAAAAATCTTAACTGCATAACCTTAAAAAGTTATGCAGGCTGTTGTCCTTAACAAGTTGTTATACTTGTTTAGTTTGAGGGAGGGTGTTGGAATATTCAAACTAACAAGTATATTTCTGTGTTTCTTGTTATTCTATGTACAGGGACCATTGTTGTATATTTGGAAGTTACTTCCAAAGTATTGTGCCTCTTCTATCAAGTTTATATCTAGAGGGGCTAAAGTGAAAGATGTGTGCCTATAAAAGGAAAGTGTTACCGTTGGGGTTTAATAACTTCGATCCATCTATCTCTTTGGCTATCTCCTTGAGTTTCTGACTCTTGATTGTGGTTCATAGCAATACAGTGTTAGGTGTTACACTCTACCTGTCTTCCTCACGTCATTCACATACTGTGGAGATAGTAGGTGTAACACCTAGCCTCGTTGGTGTTTATCTCTTGATATTGATATTATTATCAATATCAGTTTTGTATCATTTCTTGTATTAATAGTGAGATTATTCCTCTCTATATTTGTTGTATCTTTATGTTCGTGTGTTGAGTGTTTTGTTGTGAGGAGGTTGGTATCTTCCTAGAAGGGATTACATCATATTTCTGGTGTTAATTGTTGGTGTGCAACCGGTTGGGGACTGAATAGTTGTTGTTCATCTTTGTTTATTATTTATATCACAAGGGAGGTTGGTTGTGTGTTTAATTCAAGGTGTTTCTTGTTATGTGAAATAGGAATTTCGACAAACACATGGTTATATCTGTAACGCAAGGGGTTATCTACTTGCATAATACTTTGATTTGGATATTTAATTTGAGACGGTTAGTTATGATAATATCTTACAATTGATTCGACTTAGATATGATTCTCATAGGATATGATTTTTCCTAACAAAGAGCCTAAAAAAGGCATGTCATATATGATTTCAGACACACAACATTCACTCTTAACTCTTTATTTATTGCTTTGCATTCTAGCTCTTAAGCATGCCCATATATACCATTACGATCGATAATGATCAATACTGACTTGATCGTCGGAGGGGGTTCCCCCGGGCTCAGCCCAGGGACCTCTTTAACGGTCTTTCTTTGTCTTTTCAGCACTGTTACCGAAGACCCGAAGTCAAGGTCAAAGCGAGTCAAACGGCCAAGTCATAACCTTGACGGCCATGCGGATCTTGGTAGCATCAATCTACAAACAAAAGGACGGTTTTTTTTAAAGTATTCAAACTTTTATAAAAAAGCAGAAGATTCAATATCTGTTTCGAACCACTCTCGTTGATATATTCCTTTTTAATATTGTGTGTTGATGTCTGTTGTTTTTTTAGTTCGCATCACTTTATCTGTTGAAACTTATAGTTTTTGGATAGAAGATCGCTATCTTTATTACGAAACACATTTAGTAATAACGATAAAATATCATCACATTATCTAGCCAATACCATTTATGATTTATCATCATGTCTCGAAGCAAGCACACACTATTTAAAGGGTGTTTGATTTGAAGGTGACAATTGGGTAAGGATGGGTTGGATCAGGTCATAGGTCATGGGTCATGGGTCATGGGATGGGTTAAATGAGTCATGGGTCAAATGGGTTGTATTTCAAAATTTGGTCAAGAAGGTGGGTCGGGTCGGGTCAACCCATTATTTTTCTTCTTTATGACACTTGTTGATATTATATTTCATTTACCAAACAGTGTCATAAAGAAGAAAAATAATTGGTCGACTCGACCCGGCAATCCTGTTTCGACCTTATGTGCAACCCATCGTACCCATTACAGTATAATTTTTCACCAACTTTTAAATTGACCAAGAGGACCCGTAAAGTATTATAATACATGTTTAAGTGAATTTGAACCAATTTTACACTATTTGTGACTGATTGCCGGCTCTAAGTATAAGTACTATCAAACTATTCCTATAATACTATTGTTTTGTTAATGAATTTGGTATTTGAAATGGCTATCGAATCCTAAAAAGTAGAAATAGTAAATTTACATGCCAATTACCATACTACTAATACCCATAATTTTTCTTCTTTACAAAACCAATACAAAAGTCATCCTTTAATTCCCATAACTTAAAACCGAACACCCTTGTAGTTTCCCAAACCAAACGTAAAGCTGTACGCATGGATTTAAAAAAAGGAAGACCCAACGAGAAAACCAAAATGGCAAAATGAAAACGTGGAAGTTATGCAAACGACATTGATTGGAAAAAAAATTATAATTTTCCCCCCAAAATCCAACGTTAGGATAAACATGAAAACATCATGAAGCAATCAATTACTTCAACCCAAAGCTGCTGCACAAACCCAATTAATGGGCAACCATAGGATTGCACAATTAACCGCACGAATTTCATTTATATCTTTGTAATTTCTCTTCTTAATATTCTTATTCTTTTTCTGATTGTAATTTGTTCATTCTTACGTATATTGTTAGGTTCTGTTTTGTCTTATTGTGTTTTTTTTTTCATATTCATGTTTTTATTCGTCATCTATGATCTGCAGCCTCCCTGAATATTTGTTGTTCTTTAAACTAATTGTGTTTTGAGTTACAATAAGGTTCATTGAAACTAAGGTTCAAAATTTATCTGGTCATTATATGTAGTTGTTGTTTTTGAACTGAAATACTCACACACATGTGCATGTTTGATGAGACTTGAACCCAAAACCTGATGCTGGCTGGATCATCTTTGATACCATTAGGCCTGTTGTTGTAACGGTTGTTTGTATTTGACTATTTTCTGCTTTAACTAGAAAGAATGTTGATTTTAAACGAATATACAAAGGTTGATTAGCTTTAATCCTTGCATACAATAGGTCTAGCTTCCTTGTCTGGGAAATTTTATTTTTTAAATTGGAATTTTTTAGTATTTTCATTTCCTTTCTTGGCATACTTTTGTCTTCGATGCAAGTGTGCAACTTATAAGGCTATACCTATATTGTTAGATAGGCGTATCAACTAATATGTGTAACTTTATACCAAACTTTGAATGTTGATAAACAACTGTTGTATTAATGGTAGTGATTCAACCCATTCTTATTCTGTCGAGTATGATCTTTAACGCAAATGCTGGAAAATAAATGTTAATGATCAATTTGCCTGACATATCTACAGAGATAAAGGAAAGGTTGGCGCACTAGGGGCTTGCCAGAATTGTACGTTTTCGAATCTTATAGCTATCTCTGTTCTTAGAAGAATCTTTTATGTAAAAACTGGAGGATGGGGGATCATTTTGCGTTGATGGTTGATCGTTTGCTCACTGAATCCTCACTTGAGGCTGTCATTGAAAGTGTAAACAAACGCACAAATTCAGAAAATGAAGAAATTGTTACTGATGTTTCTCCCGATGGGATGGATCTCAGTATTGGATCATTGCCAAAGAGATTGACGCAATGTAGGATCTGTCATGATGAAGATGAGGACACTAACATGGAGGCACCATGTTCGTGTCGTGGCAGCTTGAAGGTTGCTTTTTTTACCCGTAGTTCGTGAAATTAATTTCCCTTCGTAAAAAACTTCAAGAAATGAAATGAGTTACAGCGTATTCTTTTGTAAAGATCAGAAGGTCACGGGTTTGAATAACGGACTCATACAAATTATGATATTTGTCAAGGAAAAAACAAAAATGTATTGCAAGTTTTAGATGTGTCGAAAACTTTGTTAAACATGTAGATGCTGTTGTTTCTAAAAATATTAGATAATATATAAATTGTACATCATTTTCATCTGACTCGACTCAATTTGCTAAATATTATTTACGTTTACAGTATGCTCATCGTAAATGTGTTCAAAGGTGGTGCAACGAGAAGGGGAACACTGAATGTGAGATCTGTCTCCAGGTTTGTACTTGGTATCTGGCAACTAAGTTATTATGGTACAATCGAGTTATACACAACGCATGCGATTGAAAAAGTTTCTTCTGTCATTATGAACTGAACAGATCCCCTCTTTTCATCTTTATTAAGGTGGTTGTATACGCATATTGCTTGGCTCTTATCATATGATTTGTGGAACAGTATTAGAAAGATTAGGCTCCATAATTTAATAAATATGTTATATATGTTATCCTGAATATGAAAATTAATCTTGTGAATATATGTGTTTTTCATCGAATTTCAGCCATTCAAGCCTGGTTATACATCATCACCTCCTTTATTCCATTGTGATGGCATTCCAATGAATTTCAGGTGTCGACCTCACAAATATTTTCTTAAGAACAGTTATGCTAGATTACCACCGCCAATAAAATTTAAATGGTTTGTTACCTTCTTTTAGGGGAAACTGGGAGATCTCCCGAAGGGATCTCAACAATTTACGGTTTTCAACAATGGTTTCTGCTGGTCATGATGAAACAGATTTTGCTGACTATATCGGTCCTAGTCCAAGAAGCCTGATGTGTTGCCGTGTAGTTGCTATAATTGTAAGTATCCTCTATCTGTCATCTACTAAAATAGTAAAATGCCGCCGAAGTTAAGTTTTTTCATGTGTATAAAAGCAGTTTATGACTCTTCTTGTGCTGCGCCATACTCTACCGATCATCATCGATGGCACAGGAGGATACACTCTAACCTTATTCACGGTAACCCCTCAAGCATTTTTTTATTTCATTAAAGATTGTTCTTGTTTTTTGGGTAACCATGGTTTCCGACCTTTTTGGCCGACTGATCCACGGGGTTTGAACCCACCGCCACACAGACTCAAACCAGGTAAAGCCCTCCCTTTTCAAAAGTTTGGCGTGGCCACTTCAGAGTTCTATACACCTAGCGGGAATTGAACTTGAGACCTCACACCTTTTAGTGTAATAGTCACAAGCCTTTTTGCAACTATGCCACCCCTGAGTGGTTTGTTCTTGTTACATTATTTATGAAGTAATTTTACTTCGATACAGTTGATCATGTTAAGGTGCATCTGCGTTCTGTTGCCGGTATATATCATGGTTAGAGCTTATGCAGTCGTTCAACAACGCCAGCAACCACAGGTAACAGTCTAAATCGAGATCTATATATTTCATCCCTCATCTATCATAGCCTGGAATCGCATATAATTATTTAGTTGTTTAGGTTCTGCAAATTAAATTTTAAAACCTGATTTGGTAGGATCTCGAGTACCTCCCTTCAGATGAAGAAAACAATATCCCGCAACCAACGACTCATTTACATCTTGTTCACATCCATTGATTTCGTGAAGTAAACGCGCACGCATCATAGATCATTACATTATTTGGGACTCTGGGTATTGGTACAGAATTCTATAACCCTGAAGTCTGTCTTGGTTTGTATAGAAACCGATGACACATATTGGTTGGTGGAGGGAGGGTGTAGATAGGTGATGTATATGTTTATGAGTAATTATGTAACACGTTTCAGCTAAGCATTTGATTGTTGTAATAAGTTAGTTTGTCCGTGAACAAGAAAATATAGCAATGAAAAAGACCTGCTTCTCTCGTTCACATTTATAACAACTCCATGTAGTACCCGTCCCAATTACGGTTCAAAAAATCTTGAAAGCATCTATTTACGAACAACATTCTTACTGTCAGAGTGTGCTCTTTAATTGGTAAAACTGATTCTATTCATACCTTAATAGAATTGTTGTGTAGGCAGATGTGCCCGTTTATGGCACGCAATCTTTTAATTTCCTATAAAATTTCTTTAAAGATATGTATAATGGTGTTTTTTGATGCGTGATAAGAACACATATGATTATTATCATGTTAGTATGAAGATGTATCGGTAGAGTATGAAGTAGCATGATTAAAGCTTGTTAGCCTCAAAATATTGAGCCGAACTGGAAGTTCGTTCATTACGTGTACGGGTCTCGGTCATTTAATTAGTTAATGTTGTAATAGTATAATATCAGGAATCGGGCTCGATAGATAATCTAATATTGTATATGTTTCGGGTTTAATCCCAAGCAAAACCCGAGCCCGGGTCCTAGTTAAATATCCCGCGCGTCATTTAACGCGACGGGGTATATAAACTCTTTTCTATTTAGAAAAGAGTTAGTTGTTTCATAATATACAAATTCCTTTTCCTATATTCTCTCATCTCTCTCTCTCTCTCTTATTTCTCTCTCTAAAGAAATCAACTCATCTCCTCATCTTTTTTCTTGATCTAATTTCGTGTTTAAATATATGAAGTAAAGTGTTACGGGATCCTACAATTGGCATCAGAGCAAAGGGTGGATTCGTGTCTGATTTGTGTGGTTAAATAAGCTCAAATTCGTGGCTTATTTTGTGAAAAAATACCCACGGCTCAAAAAATTTCATTTCTTCAATTCGTTAGTTATGTACGTTGTATGAGAGATATTGGCGTTTTCGTACGTTTCATTTTGTTGGTTTGTTGTCAGGTAACAGTGATAAATGCATTTCGGTTTTGATACGAAGAATTGGTATAGCCATTTTGAATAAGTTAACACGCATACTTTAAAGAGGACAGGAAATGGAAGTGGAAATGGCGAGACTATTTAGTGTCAGGACCTCCCCTTTCCATTTCCCGTACACGTTTAAGTAGTTGCATTCGACCGGATCGAAAACTGAGTACTAACACGAAGACAACGTATCAAAGAAAAACCTGTTTATAGATGTTACCGTCACCTGCCACGTCCATTGTGCTGGGAGCACTGCTATATGTTAGATGATAGGTATATCAATAAATATACAACCTCAGTACCATGCCGATAAATAAAACGAGACGAGTCACATCGACACGAAGTAAATCCCACACGAAGAGCATAACCCGAAAAGCGTTGAAACAAAGCATGAAGTGCTTGTTTCAATCCATATAAAGACCGATGTAATCGGTAAGTATGATGTGGAAAATGAGGATCCACAAAGTCATGTGGTTGATACATATAAACAGTCTCAGAAAGATCACCATTAAGAAATGCATTCTTAACATCAAGCTGGTGAACGGGCCAGTTCCGAGTTAATGCAAGACTAAGAACTATACGTATAGTAGCTGGCTTGACAACCGGACTAAAAGTATCACTACAATCAACCACATACTGTTGGTTGCGTTCGTTAGCAACGAGACGAGCCTTAATAACCTGCTTTAACAAACAATGGCTGATATTTAGGCCGAAACAACACATGACCGAACACTTAAATCCATTAGGTGGTTTTGGAACAAGAATCCAAGTACCATTTTTAATCAACACATTATATTCATCATACATAGCATCTCGCCAATAAGGATCAGATTATGCAATAGAAGGAGACTTAGGAAGGGGAAAGATATGCGACGTGTGACCATGAAATCGCAGATTAGGCTTAACCGTACCAACTTGGGTACAAGTGATCATAGGATGAGTTCGAGGTTGAGGGTTTTGGGCCGATGTGAGGTTATGTGCTTATTGTTGGGATTGGGTCGATTGTTGTTGTTGGGTCGTGTGTAGTGAGGATGTAGTGGGTAATGGGGCTGGCTGTTTTCAGGCCGTGGGTTGAAAGACGAGTGAGCGGAGGAGTCTTGTTTTGTGGCGGAGTTTGTTGGTTTTGTTGTTGGGCCGAGTTTTGTTGGGTTGGTACTTGAGCCGAATGTACTTGTGTAGTAGGAGGGGGGTTAAGCTAAGAGTGAATAATGTGATGAGTAATAGGCGAGGGATTAGGTTCGAGGAAGTATAGAATGGTAGAGTGAGAATGTGTAACCTGTAACATAAGAAAACTAAAGTCATCAAAGGTAAAGTGAGAGAAAGGACAATTTTATTGGTGGTAAGGTAAGGCATCGATTACCTCGAGATATGCGGGGATATTCCTAAAAAAGACACAAGAAAATGGCCGTGGTGCAAGCTTATGCGGGGAATGAAATGGGTGGATAACAAAGACACAACTAATAAAATGGTAGGCGAGAATAATCGGGGTTGTTTGTTGAATATCGTAGTATATGGTATGTCATTTTGGTTGGCAGATGAGGGACAGCTAGTTTAGTAATATGACAGCCATGTGTAGTGCCTCGAACCAAAAAATGATGGTGAAAGGTGGGCTTGAAAAAGAAGGGTGCGGATAACATTGTTAATGGTTCGGATCATCCGTTCTGATTTCCCATTTTGTTGAGAGGTTTTGGGGCACGAGAACCGCATTTGAATGCCATTTTGGGAGAACAAATTTAGTAAGTTGGTGTTGTCAAATCACCTTCGTGTATCACATTAAATTGATTATTAATATGACCAAAATGTAAGAATTTTTGAAACATTTCAGATTTATTGCGTAAATGATAAATCCACAAATAATGCGAGTAAGGATCAAGAAATAACACATAATACTTAAAACCACCAGAAAAAAAGGGGGAGATTGTTGGTATAAATATTACGATATTTAATCTATACATTCTCTTCATGTTTTGGTGATGACACACATGTAACTTATAACACATAACGTAAAGTGCTTAAGTTACTCGTGATCACAAATCATCAATGCATTCATACGAAAACATCTCTCGATGTCTCAAGTCTGCTTCAACGAAGTTTTCACCCAACGTAAATCACTTAAGGTATGAATAAATAAATGCTTAATTTATTTTATAATCAAAGGATTTTTATTTAACCTCACACTTTTTATAAAACTGTCACAAATATTTTTATATCTTTTACAAAAACATTTTTAGATTTAAAAGAAATATTTTATTCAAATAAATATTTTGAATTCAAATTTTCTACCCAAAAACGACTAGAAATGTTCCAGAAAAGACAAAACAAGGAGCGTCTGGGCTGGGCGGCCCCCTTAATTATAAGGGGTGGCCCTCTTAATTTTAAGAGGACCGGCACCCTAATTAAGGGGACCGCCCAGACAAAAATCCAGCTCAGCTGGCCTATAAATACTGGACTATTCCCACTGATTTTCTCACCTTTTGCGCACACTTTCTTTCTGTTCTAAATCAGTTTATACTCTCCTACAATCCTTTGATCATTTAATCTTAAGCATTTGTTTCCAAGTGATTCAAGCTTATTCCTCCAAGTGCAAGAGAATAATCTTAAGCTAGTTAGTTCATTCGTGACATGTCTTACATTCACAATGTATAGATCGAGTCCATGTATTCCAAACTTGTGTAATAGTTAGATCGTGGTGATCACGATATGTATAGTTGTTAGATCGTGGTGATCATAGGAAGTTTAGATAGATCAGGGTGATCTTGTTAGTGTCTAGGTGAAGTGTAGTGAAGTTGTAAAGTGAAGTGAAGTTGTGAAACAAAGTAAAGTAGTGAAGTGAAGTTGTGCGGCAAAGTGAAGTTGTGTCGTGAAGTGAAGTTGTGCGGCAAAGTGAAGTTGTGTCGTGAAGTGAAGTTATGCGGTGAAGTGAAGTTATGTTGTGAAGTGAAGTTGTGTGGTTAGTATTTTAGTCCTCAAAATACATAAGTTGTGATAGATTGGTTCTAGCTAGGATTAGAACTCGACATTTAACTTAGTGTCGGGCACGAATTACACGAACCTGCCGTCCTAATTTACTAAGTCTATAAAGGCAACACAGCAAGGTAAGGTAATATTAATACTATGCAAGGCCCCAAGAGTATATTAAATGCAATTGAAATATCTTAAGAGGGATCAACCATATTAGTGGGAAAGGTATATGAAGACGTTACCGAAGATCCATTCTACACAACCCGCGTTTCCCAATACGAACTATGCCAATTTAATATCTTATGGCTAGTTTTCTAAAGCCTAACGCGCACATCCATCACAAGAAGCAATATTAAAAGGATTTACAAACTAAGTTTCATGGCTAGTTTTTTAAAAGGAGTTACACACTAAAAACCTTGAAATCGATTTTGTATATACAAGAAAAGCTTCGCGAAGGCGTCGTCTTGTAGTTGTGACGCCGTCGCCAAGTGGAATCTTCTAGAGCCGCTTTAAGTCGGCTACGTTCTGATGCCGTCATCAAATCCATGATGTCGTCACCTTGAAAATCCTAACGTCGTCGCTTGAAGCCTGCGACACCGTCTCCACGCTCGGTATGCACAATTCTTCAAGATAAATAGTGTAGAGTCGTAGTCTTGTCCGCTTCTTCTCCAAATGAGCCCAAGTCACGTGTATTTTCTCCAAATGCCATCCAAGTGATAAAAACCTAAAAACAAACAATTAAGCACATAATCTGGGCAGATTTGCATGATTTAGGGGGTTAAATGACCCCAAAATAATGTATAAAATGAAACCTCATCACAAGCTGAACAAGGCTTCGACAAAAAAATAAGGGGATACCTAACCGATAACACAAAGTACAACGGTAAGTCTTACCGTTCATAGTTTGTCCCAATCCAGAAATAGGAACCGTCCTAAGCCAGACAGAGGTGTGATCCTCCCTTTGAGAATTCCACAAGGCCATCTGTTCAGGAGATGAGGAAAATGCGGATTATGCATTTTCGATAACCTGTGTGAAATATATATTTTCTATTTTCTTAATGAGTTTGGGGCAACGATCTCACTTGGATTACTCAAAAGGCCAGTCTTCATAGATTTATTAAGCACACACAAGGTATCATTAAAAAAAGCCTTTGGAATCTACATACCAGTATGCCAAAAGTAAGCTTCTTCAGCAAAGTCAGCATACTGTAATCTGAGATGCAAGAAATGGCATAGATTCAAAACATCCAATGACAGTAATAGATAAATCCCACCAAAAGCAAAGGGTAAGGTGGCAGCCACCATTGCCAGATCTCAATCAATGTCCAGAAGCAGTGACAATGCGCTCCAGAGAAGAACGAAGGGTCACGTCAAAAGAACGTTAGGCAGACTCAAAGAAATGGGGAGAGCATGTGCGCATAGTGATGAGGTGCCATGTTTATACACTATTTGCTAGGTCAATATTAACTCCTTTAATCAAGCAAATATGCCCAAATTAGTGTACTTAATCGATCTTTATGTGTTTTTATTACACTTGGATAGTTTTTTTGAAGAAATACACTTTACTTGGTGGCTCATTTAGGAGAAGAAACAGACAATATTACAACTCTACAACTCAATGCCCAATGAAGAAAATGCCGTACAATGTTTGGAGAACGGCGTCACAATTACATGAGACGAGTGAGGCGTCAGGACGTACAAATGGACTGTTTCAGGATATTAGATGACGGCGGATAGATCTAACCGACTTAAGCAGCCCCGGGAGAATCGACAGGGAGACGACATCAGGATTATAACGCGATGTCGTCGCTCTTGTTTTTCTATATATACAAGCTCGTTTTTAGGGTTTTAAGTGTGTAACTTTTGGGTATCGAACCCTACCTTTAGAAGTCGATTGTAGCAGCTATTTGGTTTGTTTTTAAGGTGTCAAAACCCTCTTATTAGCCCTTTAAAACACATGTTTTAATCGAAGTAAAGTATTTCTACCCATTTATTTTTATATATGTCTGGTTGTTTTTGATTGATTATTGTTCTTCACTTCCTTGTAATATGTTAGGCTAGATCCATTAGTATTTACTTATGATTGCATGAAACTTAGTTTGTAAATCCTTTTAATATTGCTTCTTGTGATGGATGTGCGCGTTAGGCTTTAGAAAACTAGCCATAAGATATTAAATTGGCATAGACGTCTAAGGAAACGCGAGTGTGTAGAAAGTATGCAATCGGTAACAATCTTCATACTACCTTACCTCTAATATGGTTGATCCCTATTAAGTATTTTAATGCATGTAATGTACACTTAGGGGCCTTGTAATATCTTCATACTACCTTACATGTATATTGCCTTAACGGAATATTACATAGACGACGGATTCATGTAATCTGTTCATGACCTAGGAAACACTTACAAAGATCATCGCAAGAGTGACAAAGCAATAGGATTAGGAGAAGCAAACTAAGGAGTAGTGCATGATTAAGTAAATACGTTCTTTTACCATATAAGTTCTCACCAAAGTAGTTTAGATTCATTTTTAGTTTAATTAGTTAAAACCAAAACCCAACCTCTCAAAACCTGAATTTCACTTGCTTTCTAAAAATATAAAATACCAAAAATAATCTTCTCTCAGCCCTTAGACCTCTGTTATATTCTGTTCAAGCCTTCTCAACCTATTCCCCTAGAGAACGATAACAACCTCCGAGTCTTGCCTATACTAAACTACAACGGTTAGGTACACTGCCTAGGGAGTTGTAAAACTTCTTGTGAAGTTCACAACGACCGCACATCACATAGTAAAGTATAGCCTCGAAATACCCGTACAAGAACGAAGAAACAACAACTCACATTGAGGATCATTAATCTTAGCAACAGAATCGATAAGCACAATAGTTTTGGCCACTCTCTTCATCACAATCTCATTGCAAAAATCAAAATCCACACTAACGGTCCCACAAAGTAATTTAACAACATGCATGGATTGATCAATATTAGGGGAAACACTTGCAATCCTGCTTCGAGTGTCTTCCTTTGGCAAAAAAAACTTCAGTTTTTATCAAACTGTTGAGATGCAAGACACATCCAGTCCTAATCCTCCATACTTAACTAAAAATGCCTTTCTCCACAACCAAAGTATCTCCAACAATAGTACCATCATCCATATAACAAGCATGCAGGGAAGGCGTAGAGAGTCTCAAATCTTCCATATAAAGGAATGTTGACCACAAAGGGCAAAAACAAAGGCCAAGGGGACACCAAGTTGCACCCCTTGCCATGACCAATAGCGTTTGTTTTCCCGGAATACAATATAGTTGGGTAAGAGTATAAAGATGTCTACCCAAAGTGAGATAGCAGGAAATAAAGGGCAAACTTCTCGAAGCATAACCCCTCGATCTACCAAGTTGAAGGCGTTCTTAAAATCCACCAACAACATCAAAAGACCAACATTATCGCCAATCCTTGGTTTAAAAATGTGTTTTGCGATCCAATGCGCTAAAGGTCCCAAAGGCCATTGCGTGATGCGAATGCGAGCGCAATTTGGACGCGATGCGTTTAGTATTAAAAATACAAAAATTATTTATACATAGTATATTCCACCAAGTAATAAGTAAATGAAATAAACTTACATAATAAGTTACTAGCATATCGAATTTAAGCCAATAATCCATTTTTGTAACAAAAAATCGAAAGCAAAGCTTGACATAAAACACTTAGCGAAACACAAGGTACTATATTTTTATTAATGTGTTTGTTTTGGAAGATTGCCTTAATAATTGTATATCTTTGGAAAGGCAATTAAAATAAGAGTGGTAGCATTTAATTAAAATGGTTTAATTTGACTAAAAAGACCGAAATTTCCTATATTTGCGACCATTGCTAGCATTACACAAATGCGGTAAACTACGATATAATGCGAAGGCAATATGGCATGGCCTTGTATTAGGCTGCATGATGCGAAATTTTAAATGCAGTGCTATGATGCCTGCAATTTGCGCAATGATGCGTGCATTTTTAAACCAAGATCGCCACAACCCTCAATCGGGCGATTCACGACATGAAGTATAACCTTACTTCCTCCTGACATCCCAACACCAAATTGTAGACATTCTAAATAACCATCCAAAGAATGACTAATCATAATAGCACTAACCTTGGAGACCAGACGTCTCCAGATAGTACCCATAATTATAAGACAAATTTCACCACTCGGCTTAACGAGCGGTGTGAGAGGAACACTGCCAATATACTCGCCTAACATCTTAGGACAATTCCTAACAAGAAAGATATTCACTACTTAGGTGATAGAAGAGACTAACTCATCAGAAACAACGACAAAAACTCCACTTAACCAATCCGTGAGGTGTTGGGCACGCAATCCATCCCGTTCACAAGACGTGCCACGAGGGAAACTCTTAATTCTGTCTTGAACCACAGTCGAAGATGCAATGAGAGGATGATGATCAATTGATATATATGGTAAGGAGGGAGCAGGTTGGAAAGGGTGATTAGTCTTTAAGTCCTCAAAGGGTAGCATCACTAAGGAGCAACACCATAAGAGGAAAGAACTCTGACTGCCGCAGTATAATATCCATCACAAATCTTCCTCTTTACTGCTTGATATTCGCTCACCCAAATCAAGGTCTGTAGTCATTAACAATCTGACAAAGTATGGGGAAAATCGTCCACACCTCCTCAAAAATCTACAAACACCACCCGCATGCCCCCAAGAAGGAATGGCAATAACGATAC
This sequence comes from Tanacetum coccineum, assembly GCA_026074375.1. Taxonomy (NCBI): domain Eukaryota; kingdom Viridiplantae; phylum Streptophyta; class Magnoliopsida; order Asterales; family Asteraceae; genus Tanacetum; species Tanacetum coccineum. Next base: position 10,140 of record BQNB010059707.1, on the reverse strand, counting down.
CCTCTACCTGGCGCTGACGCTTAAAAGCATACTTGCACTTAAGATACTCTCAGACGAGATATTTGAGGAGGCAAAGAGTGATGCAAGAACTAACAAACTAACCAAAAATAAAAATATTATTATCATCATTATTATAATTATTTTACTTTGTTAATTTAAATAGTTTAAGGGACATGTCAATAATTAGTTATATAACAAACTTGGATAGCCGAAATTGCGACAAATGGTTATATATGAGACATCACTTTTTTAACTAAAATTTCAATTCTGATATCCTGAAATATCAATTTATTTTTAACTTTTTAAATTAGTTCCAAAACAAACAAACATAAATGTCAAGTTATATTACATTAATAAAATGAGCAAATTTTCGAATATCCGAATACACATTTTTTGAACATATTTTTTGAACACTCCTTAGAAAACTACTTAAAAAAAAATCCACAAAAAGTCAACAATTATATGACGACAACATGGTTTACATTTTTTTTTTATCATCATGTAAAAGACGTAGCTTAACTAAACTGTGATACAAACCAGCTAGGTAGATAGAAAGTTAAACATAAAATGTTATGTGCGTACCCGTGAGGACGCAAGGTCGTATATGGATCTGATTATCCCCCAAAAGTGAGCAACAACAATCTTCATCATTTTGAACATTAAGTTGATCAATTTTATATCCCAGGTATACGTAAATGTTAAGAAGCATGTATACATACATGCATGAGAAAAAAATTAAACTTGTGTTCGTCTACATAAACCTAACTAAGCATGTTAATATTTTTTCCTTTCTTCTAAAAATAAGAAGCACGTATATGATGGGATTTAAATACCTAGGTAACTAGTTTAGCCACGAGTGCGCAGCGGATAGGACCTAGTAATAGCATATGGTTAACACAAAACAAAAGGTAAATAGAAACGCGTACCTTTTGATAATTTGATCAAGAAAACGAAACAAGCAATTAATGTAAATTGCCTCTACGGTTGCTCACACAATCACGTCAACCGAACACGTTAAGCTTGCTAGGCTTAACTCCACAAACTAACAACCTTTGTTTTATATCTCGATTACCAAACAACTCTTGAATCTTTGTAACCGAAAATCAATAACCGAATTAGGATTTTAAACCCTAATTAAACTGAATTAACCTGGACCGAATAAGAGCTAAACCCGAAACTCTTAGAGTTTTTCCTTCGAACAGAAGATTAACTACGATTTCCACAAACACCATGTAATCTTGAATCACCGATTAAGGAGGACAATAAGAACCGAAAAATCCTTAGAAGGTATTACCAAAATCGGTGAGGGGAGAAAATCGAAAATCCTAAAAAATGTTTAAGGGTTTCGGCTAAGGCTTTTGAGGGAGAGAGGAGCACCAAAACTTTTTAGGTATTTAGGGATTTGATTGTAGTGAATGAATCAAGAATGAGGTGTAGGGTATATGTTTATATAGGCACATAACCCTAACCTAATTCTTGTACAACAAGGAAACATAGTTTCCTTTTCCCCTTGCTCTCTAACCGAACCAAACATCCCTTCTAGAACCTTGGGGAGTTCGGCCAAACAATGGCCTCCCTCGGGTTCTGGTTTTATTTGTTTTAGTCCCTCAGGTTTATTATTTAAATGTTCGTTACACTAGTTATACATGTAACGGTAAATAACGATTATTTAAATACTTATCGTGAAGTAAAACATACTCTAAGTGTTTAACATGTGTGCCCCCAATAGGCTCACGTATTTCTAACGTATAACTTGCGGAACCGACTAACATATTCCAATAGCTCCCACTTGGGAGTCGGGGTAGCAGGCTGCAGATATACTGATAATTGGCAACGTCTAGCAAACACACACAATTACCTTTAAATTAGAAATACTTGAGATAAAGTTTCAGGAACAATCTCAGCTTATAATGGTTAATTTATTTCTTGCTTTTATCATCATCCCTTTGTTTCAGATACCGTTAGACCATGGATATGGATCCTAACTCATTCCATATAGTTTAACATTATGTTTCTCGTTATAAAAATAATTCAGATTTACCAAATGTAATCAAGAATCATCTTGTATTACCCTTTGGGCATGGCCATGCAATTATCTGATTAATTCTGGAGAGGGCCCATGGTATCTTACTTCATTTATCAAGTGGAGGAACAAAATCTTTGTTGACTATAAGTGTTATGGATGCTGCTTCACATCACTTCCAAGAATAGCCTTAATGACTACCTTATTCAGGATAGCGTTTGTCTTAGACTCAAAAAGGGATATCCACACATACAGAACTTGCTTGTATCTTAAGTCTAAGGATGACTTATTAAACCATTTTTGATATATTACTCATGACGAGGATCTAAAAGTAAATATTCGAAGGTTGGGGTATCCAATATGCATCCCTTGTGTCCCATATTGTTAACCGACAATGGACATATTTAGAATGATAAATCATTCAAGGATTAAACATGCAAATATAGAATAACAGTTATTATATGATTAAAATAAACATCAAATATCTTTATTCACTAGAAAATAAAAATTGTCTTACAATTCTAAATTATCCAAATACTAATAAAACACAGATTTACATAAGACGACTAGCTGGTATCATTCCTGTTTTCTTAGTCAATTCAGAATGCTTAGGAAATGCTAAAGCCTTTGTAAAAGGGTCAGCTAAGTTGTCATCTGTGTTAACTTTTTCTATCTTTACATCACCCATTTCTATGGTTTCTCGAAGATAATGAACTTTCGGGCGAAAATGTCTTGCACTTTTAGTGACTCCATGATCTTTCTCTATTGCTATTGCTCCAGTATTATCACAATACATATTTATGAGTTTTTTAATTATAAGAACAACACCAAGCCCATAAATGAATTTGCAAATTCATACAGCCTCTTTTGATGCGTCAAAAGCAGCGATATATTCAGCATATGCAGATGAGGTTGCAAATATACTTTGCTTTGTGCTTTTCTAGTCAACGACACCTCCATTTAAAATGAATACATATCCAGTCTGAGACTTCATGTCGTTAGTATCCGTCAGATATCCAGCATCAATGTAGCAAGAAACCCTGAGCTCTCATTTTGTATCACCTTCGTAAACAAGAAACATATCCTTAGTATTGCGAAGATACTTCAGAATGTTCTTAACAGCAGTCTAGTGAACTTCACCAGGATTTTGTTGAAATTGACTTGTTATGTTCTGAGCGAACGCAACATCAGGACGAGTACATCTCACAGCATACATAATTGATCCAACAGCTGAGGCGTATGGGATATTTTGCATGCGTTGTATTTTAGCAGGTGTTAACGCACCATGTGATTTACTAAATTTAAGCTTTTCTTGCATTGAGATCATTCCACGTTTGGAATTTTCCATGTAAAATCTTTTCAAGATTTTCTCAATGTAAGCACTTTGACATAAACTAATTAATCGCTTTGATCTATCTCGGTATATCTTAATTTCAAGAATGTATGCAGCTTCTCCTAGATCTTTTATAGCAAAACATCTTCCAAGATAGGATTTTACATCTTGTAACATTGGAATATTGTTTCCCATGATCAATATGTCATCGACATACAAGATTAGGAAAGTGACATAACTCCCACTAGCTTTTACATATACACATGGCTCATAATGATTTGACTAAATCTAAATTTCTTAATTTCATCATCAAATCATTTATTCCATTGCCTATATGCTTGCTTAAGTCCATAAATGGAACGCTTTAGCTTGCATACTCGGTTTGGAAATTTCTGGCTAACAAAACCCTCAGGTTGCTCCATGTATACCTCTTTATTGAGATATCCATTGAGGAAGGCAGTTTTGACATCCATTTGCCAAATCTCATAGTTATAGAATGCAGCTATGGCTATAAGAATCCTAATAGCTCTAATGTCTGCAATAGGAGAAAAGGTTTCTTTATAATCAATCCCTGGGGTTTGAGTGAAGCCCTTTGCTACCAAACAAGCTTTATAGGTGTGTACAGCTCCATCCATGTTGGTCTTCTTTTTGAAGATCCATTTATGATCAATGGTTTTGCCATTAGGGTGAAGATCAACTAACTCCCAAACTTCGTTGTCTTTCATGGATTGCATCTCTACATTCATAGCACTAAGCCATTTGTCAGATTTAGGATCCAACAATGCGGCTTTATAGTTAGTGGGTTTACTGAGATCCCCTAACTTGTGTTCCTCAGCATCGATGTATAAACACATTCGATCTAGGGCACGGCGTTTCCTTGTGTACCTACAAATGGGATTGATATCACTTTGAGGTTCATTAATTTCTTGATCATCTTCTTCATGATTTAAGCTAGTGTCTATAGAAGGATGCGTATCTTCTTCTTGAATGATTTCAAGATCTTCTAGACTCCCACTTGATTCTTGATTCATAATATCATTCTTAAAGAACTCGGCATTCCGGGTAACAAAGACTTTGTTCTCGGGTAGGTAGTAGAAAGAATATCACATCATTTCCTTTGGGTATCCTATAAAGATACACTTAAAAGCTCTAGGTTCTAGTTTGGCAAGTTTGGTAAGTGTATCACGCTTAACAAGTGCCTAAGTAAGACAGCTTAGGGGCATGCCCATGCCATACTTCGTATGGTGTCTTATCAACCTTCTTAGTTGGAACCATGTTGAGAATGCATGTACCAAACTCAAGGGCATAATCCCAAAAGGACTTTGGAAGAGTAGTTTGACTCATCATGGATCGAACCATGTCTAGCAGTGTTTGATTTCTCCTCTCAGACACTCCATTCATTTGTGGCGTGTAAGGAGGAGTTCGATGGGAAATAATCCCATGATCCTTTAGATGATCCAAAAACTCTTGACTCATATATTCACCTCCACGATCAGAACGTGGTGACTTAATGGTCTTCCCGAGTTAGTTTTCTACTTCCTTTTGAAATACTTTGAATCTTTAAACACTTCATGCTTATGTTTAAGCAAGTAAACATAACCATAACGACTAAAGTCGTCAGTAAAAGTGACAAAGTAGTAAGCTCCTTGTCTTGACATAATCTTAAAAGGAACACATACATCGGTATGGATTAGTCTAAGTAGATCTTTAGCCCTTTCCACTTGATATGAATAAGGTTTTCTTGCCATCTTTCCAGACATACAGGAAACACACTTTTCAAGTGACTTAATGTCAGTTGAATTTAGAAGTCCATCATGTTGCAACTTCACCATGCGTTTCTTGTTAATGTGTCCAAGACGACAGTGCCACAAGAGAGTAGAGTCTAAGTTAGGCTTGGCTCTTTTATTGCTAACATCATACATAGAACTATCATTTGTATTGAAAGAAGACAAAACAATTTCATAAATATCATCCCGTAGGATAGCATTAAAATAAATCAAATTATTTCTAGAAACAGAAATTGAATTTACATTCTCAAAGCGATTAACAAAACCATCCTTGTATAAACGTGAAACTGAAATGATGCCTCTAGTAATAGAGGGAGCATAATAACAATTGTGTAATATTAAAACAAGTCCACTAGGAAGACATAAGTGAAATTCTCCAATAGCTTCAACTTCTGCACAATGACCATCGCCCACGTACAGACTTAAAGCTCTTGGCTTTAGTTTCCTACTTACCCAAAGACCCTGAGTAGTTATACAAATATGAGTTCCACAACCAATATCATAAACCCAATATGTACTAGGGAAAGAGTAGAGTTCTATGGTGAAAATACCTGAAGTGCTAGCTCCTTGAGATAGCTTCTTCTTTTTCATCAACTCGACGAGATAAATGGGACAATTCCTTCTCCAATGACCTACTTCACCACATTGGTGGCAGATCGCGTCCTTCGCTGGATTATCCTTCTTGGGTGTTGGAGGATTCTTGGGTTTGGGAGCAAAAGGTAGCGCTGGCACAGGTGCATAGCTCATCTTTGCTTTGCCTTTCCCTTGATTCCTCTTAGCAGCCTTATATGATTTTTTCTTTTGGTTTTTCTGGATTCTTCCTACTCTTATAGCATAAAGAGCAGGTGCAACTTCTTTTAGAGGTAGAGTTTGCTCATGTAGCTTCAGTATAGCATGCAACTCAATCACGGTCTTCCCCATGCTATGCATGTTATAATTCTGCATAAAACCATCATATTCCTTTCTCAGTAAGACCAAGATAAGGCTTACAGAAAGGTTTTGAGTCATGGCATGACCGAGACATTCCAAGTTATCTATATAGCTCTTCATTTTGAGAACGTAAGAGCTTATTTACTGCCCTTCTTCCGGTTTACACGCGTGAAATTCTCTCACAGTCTGAAGAAGTTCCTGATTTGCTTGTTGTGCATACAACGTTTTTAGTTCCTTTAGCATATCATATACACCAAGGTGTTCCTGATTCTTTTGGATATTTAGATCCATGGTCATAAGCATTAGACCAGAAATTTCCTTCAAAGCCTTGACATATGCAGTGTGGGTGTTAAGGACATCCGGAGGAAGTAGTTGTCCTTCAGCTGGAACTGGCAGAGTAGGTATTGGCTGCTCTAGGAATGGTAACTTGTCTTCAACAGAGAGTACAATCCGAAGATTACGATACCATTCCATGAAGTTGATTCTAGTTAATTTTTGTTTTTCAAAAAACGTCCTAAATAACAAATTGTTTACTACGGTGGTAGTCATCTACATTTAGAAAAAGTTCAAAGTTATTAGTATTTTCAATATTTAAATTCTTAATAGAATTAACTACCCAATTAATTTACTAATTAAGACTAAGATCCAACTTAACCTCCCATTTATTAACAAAGGTCTGACCAATACAAAAACAAGTAGGGCAAGAGGTAAGCGACAAGCGTTAATTGCATTTGATTCAACTCTTAGATTTATGAGACTAATCCAGACATTAGTAAACACGTAATAATGTCAAGAGCATGTTTAGTTCTCATCTTATGCCCCGAGTATGAGGTCTGACCAAGCCTACCCGATTTAAGTCCACCAAGCAAGAATGCGTAAAAATAGTTAGAGGTCTGACCAATGAACCAATTTGCCATGGGTTGGAATGAACCTGAGGTCTGACTAGAGAGGCCAAGCCAAATGCACGTGTTCTTGGTTGGCTGGCATTGACTTAAAATTTTCATAGGGGTATTCACATAAATGTGTTAAAAATGTGTACAAAGAGGCATACAAAACAACTTTATGGTACTTGTTTTAAAAACTTTTATAGTTGACATTGTAGTAATACATTGGTTCACGGTAACTCTAATCGAACGCACAAAGAAGCGGAGAACCAGGTTAGCGCGAAGCTTATTCAAAACCTGGATTCTTTAGGAATGTTCGCCTTAAACTTCTCTTATAGTTTGTTCTAGTGGATGAGCCTTACTTCCCAATAATTCATAATGTCTAGTTTTTAATTAATCTGGAAATCAAGTTTCATAGTTTAGAGTCTTATTAATTTTCTCAAAAATCAAGTTTTCCAGGAAATAAATAGCAGGTCAAAATGAACATGTATTTAGGCGTGTAATTAATAGACTGGTTTTAATATCATCTTTCTCTATAAGTATTAGTCCATATTGCATACATATTAGGCGTGTAAACGAGTAATCAAGTAAAAATATGCACATAAGTAGACAAATACTAAAGATGACATTAAATAAACAAGTAAACATGTAAAATCCGAGTTCTCAAGCGAGTCTTCCCCAATTGGAGAACCATAAGACCCTCACTAGGTTTTCATCAATGTGCCTAGATCGCCCCATTCATCACAAAAGTGATTGAGTAGGTCTTATGGCCATAAAAGGAAACAAAATCAGACTAAATATATAAAAGATCTAGTTTCCAAAAATAAAAGATTTTAATTACTATAATTAAAAATCAAGATCTTTTAGATATATAGTGTGATCTACAATAAAAGGAAACAAATCTACTTAATTAACAATTTAATTTCATTCCTTTTTAACCTATATTAACAATTAATAGTTTTCAAGATCTAGATCTACAAATTTTATTTAATTATGTCAAGGATTTGCATAATCTTTGCCATATTTGCAAGAAAACAATAAATAAAATATAAAACACAGCAGATCAAGCATGTGAATTAAATCTAGGCGTGTACAATTCAAGACATGATATAATTCAAAAATGTGTAACCTTAATGCCAAAACGAGTTGACTCGTGATGCCACTGTTGGGATTTATCAAACTAGGTAACCAAGTTAGCTACGAGTACGCAACGGAATGGATCTAGTTTTAGCACAAAGATTAACACATAATAAAAGGGAAGTAAACTTACCTTTAAGCCTTAGATCCTGAAAACGAGTTAGCAGTTAAATTACTGCCTTTATGGTTGCTCACACAAACACGTCAACCAAGTATGAGTCGATTGCTAGTCAACCTTCACGAACAAAACACCACGTGTTGAATCAATAACCAAACGCACCCTTGTGATCTTGTACCAAAAACCAAACACCCCTTAAGGCTTGAACCGAAATCGCCAAAACCCTAATTAGGGTTTTTCCTAATTCGGTTGCACTGAAAACAAAACAAACCGAAACCCTAAGTTAGGGTTTATGTAATTGCCGAGCAAGGATGTTAGCCTCAATTTATTGAGTCGAACAAGGAAGCTCGGTCACTCTACAATGGAGCTTCGGTCTCTAATTAGTTAACG
>BQNB010059706.1:0-37214 GCA_026074375.1 Tanacetum coccineum | reverse complement strand
TTCTGATCCTTTTTGTGTATTTATATTTATATTTACTTATTGATACATAAAAAGAAGGGTTGGTTCGCGCGTAGTCAGTGTGATCGAACTTTACTTTGTCAATACGGAATATCAATTGGCGGACATCTTCACTAAAGCTCTTGGCTGAGAAAGAATTAAATTTCTTATCAACAAGCTGTGAATGCGGAGTTTTACTCCGGATACTCTGAAACAATTGGCAGATGAAGTTGATGAATAGTGGTGGTACCTATTCAAATATCCTGTATAATAAGTAAATACTTAAATTCTGAAAAAAACACAAAAAGATTTTTATTTTTATTTTTATTTTTATAAAATTTTATAAAAACAAAGAGAAAAATATAAAATCAGAAAAACCAAAAAGATTTTCTTTTATATAAACTTTTCAAAAACAAAATACAAAATTAAAAAATGAGAAAAATTCAAAAAGAAGTTTTACAATGGCATGTCTTCTGAAATCGATAACATTTACGGTCTTAGAAATGTCATTTAACAATGATACAAGCCTGTAAATGAAGTTCGAGCAGAAGTTACAAATGTTTTCAAAACATGCCAAATGGCTTGCTATTATTTCAGATAGCAACCCGGTCATCATCTTAAAGGCAAGTATTTCAAAAAGAAATCTTGGCCTCTCAACGGGAATTTATTCTCGGGCATGGTCTACTTTATGACCATGCAAAGGCTTGTGATTACTTTGCATCACAACCCGTGCTTCCTATATCCATAAGTGTACGTTTCAGTGCATCTATGTGAATAAATAAGAGAAATCTTATTTATCTTGGTGTTTGTTGTTTTGTCACATACAAAATCATTCCATCATCTGAAAATAATTTTCAAGATACATTTGACTTCTCAAACAATGTCTACAGCTCTTTAAATAGAAAACGGGTCATTGTTTGAGGGGGAGAGAATGTCAAATTTCTTTGTCATGATCAAATGAGATGTCAAAAGGGAAAAATATTTTTCAAACGATAACGTGACATCTCTTGATAGATAGTCAATTAAGTTTAAGCTTGACCTGTGCTTTATTTGTTACTTGTTTTATGTTAAGGACCAAGTGTGCTATTTGTTTATCTTGAATATACCTTATAAAACCTAATTGGCAAGATTAATAAGTTGTGTGAAGATGAGGGGCCAAATGTGCCAAAGTTAAAATTGGGTTATAACTATGCCAATCATCACCCGTCCCCATCACTGTTCACGAACTCTACACACACTCAAAACACACTCAAACACACACACGAACACTTTCCACTCGAATCACTTCAATCTAGCTGATTTACTCCGTTTCATCTCGAAGGTATACTTAAAATCTTGATTTTCCTCACCTAATCAACTCGAATCCTAAAGGAATTAAACGATTTCACTGCATTTGATTGAAGTTGCCCTAATTATCAAATTAGGGTTCTTATAATCAAACTTGGTTAAATCCTTAAATTGATTGAGGGCTTTAAAACGTGTAATTGATTAAGGGCTTTTGTAGTTCTAGGCTTAATATATGTATAGGTTAACATGGCTTGATCATTTGGGGTGTTTTAAATGTGTTTTCTTTTAAGCTAATTATGTTGTTCGAAAAAATTGTGTAGAATGCTAAATAATGAAAAAACATGATATGTTTCAAGTATGAGAGTGTTAACTAGTTAAAGAAAGAGTAAAGAAATCGTTAATCACAAATGTTTAGACATCGGATCAAAGTAATAAAACAATATTAATCGAACTAATGATCAACAAGTGGTGAGGATCATACGAGTGTTGATCGAACGAGTGTCCATATGAGTTGATCGAACGAGAGTTTTTATATTGATCGAACGAGTGACCATATGTGTTGATCGAACGAGAGTGTTTATGTGTTGATCGAACGAGTGACGAATAGTGTTGATCGAACGAGTGCTAAGTAATGTGAGGATCGAACGAGTGTCACTCAGACTTGATCGAACGAGTGGTTTTATGTGTTGATCGAACGAGTGTGTTTATGTGTTGATCGAACGAGTGGCCATAAGCGTTGATCGAACGAGTGACCATAAGTGTTGATCGAACGAGTGGCAAATACATGTGATCGAACGAGTTGGCTATAACGAGTTTTGATCGAACGAGGGACCCTATGTGTTGATCGAACGAATGTATTTAAGTGTTGATCGAACGAGTGATTTTTTTAAAAAGGGTAATCGAACGAGTGTTGCTTAACAGGGATCGAACGAGTGTTGCTTAGAAAGGATCGAACGAGAGCCATTTGACTTGATCGAATGAGTGTCTAACAATAAGGATCGAACAAGCACATATTCTAAGGACCGAACGAGTGTTACACTTTGCGGACCGAACGAGTAGAGTTATCAACACTTGACCAATTTTTGACATAACACACTTAAGATCAATTTTTTCTAACTAAGATTAAAATTCAACAATCTTCTTAGTATAAAATAAACACGTATAGCGTTTGACAAAACCAAGGTTAAACTATATTCGACGTTAAAATTTAGGATAGGGTGCCTTTGTACTTACACACCATGTGTTCTTTCTAAGTAGAGTTGATTCTTTCAAAAAGCTAAAAGTCTTAAAGGTTATCGTGAATGAATGATTGTGTGTCCTTATAAACTGTACTCACTCTTTCTTAAACAGAATTATGGCACTCTCGATAGCAGATCAGATTGCTTTGGGATGCACTCATTGGTGCTCCCTGCACCAGACTCAAGATTGGAGAAATTGCAATCTTCGCTTGAGTACGGATATTACTATCCAAGGAAGCAACTCCTTCAAGTGTCTATGAATAGTGCAGAACTCACTCGTTCTACAAGGCTTTCCAGTTACTGCTGATGCTCCAGAGATCTATATGCAGGAAATTCTGGCTTCGTCTTAAGTTCACAATCGAACGGTGATCCCGTTTTTCAAGATGAATAACAAGAACACATCATCGGTCTTGAGCAATTCAGTGACATGCCTTCAAATTTTGCCCTAAAGTCAGGTAATACAAGTTTGTAGACCCACGTCTTGAGAACGGAGATCATCATCTTTCTAGCTAGCCGTGGACACATTCCGGAGATATAAGAAGCTCACAGACGTGAATGTTAATAAACAGCATCACCCATAGAACATTTCCAGCTGTAATCAACCAAATTCTTGCGTAACTCCATCATATGACAGTCTTCGTCTCTCTCAAGCTCAAATCTTGTGGGGTATGTACAACCAGAAGAACGTTGACTATGCATATCTTCTATGGGAGGACTTCATTTCAGATTGAGAACAAAAGTATGAAGAAGGGCTAGATGCGATGTACTATCCTCGGTTCACCAAGTTAGTCGTCAACTATGTTATGGAAAAGTCCTGATTCCGAGAAGGAAACAATGGTCATGGCACTACGCCAGAGATGATCCAATGTTTACCACAATCAATGTTATATCTAGGAATGAAGCCACTCAGTTGTATGGCATTAACCAACGAGGACATCCGCAACTCAGAATCCTACAAAGAGTATTACGCTATGCTTTTTCAGGAACAATTCCTCCTGAGAACAGAAAGGAAGCAAGAAGAAAGCTAATACAGATGCAATCCCTAAACTGAAGCTTTCCACTGCCCCCAAGAAACAGAAGTCAGGAACAGGAAAACAAAGACATCAGACTAGGAGAATATAATCTGAATGGCAGGACTTGACCACAGCTGAAACAACTTAAAATAGTCATCAAAAGAAGCCGTCAAGAAACTCATAGCTCTCATGCTAGTGGTTCTGGAGCAGATGAAGGAACTGGTGTTACACCAGGGGTTCCCGATGCTCCTGATTATGATTCAGATGATGATATATCTTGGAAGTCAAGCGACGATGAATCAGAGATGAGCAAGATCAAGATGATGTTATGCAGAGAAACATGAAGTACATGAGACTACCCAGGATAGAATAAATGAATGAGAACATCGACGAATGATGAGAATGATCAAGAAGATGATGATGCTCGTGACGATGAAAAGAAAGCTGAAAGATAGATGATGATAAGAAATGACTTAATCAGATAATGATGGTGGATGATTTTTTACATCCTACAGCTCACGACCCCTGAGGATGAAATAATAAAGTGAAAAGGATAAACTGATGAAGATGATTCTAGTATTTCACATCAGATGATAGAATGATAGTGACAATGAACGTTGAAGAGCGAAGGTTGCAAGGTTGTGAAAGTCAGGTGAAGATGCTACAGATGCAAAAGGGATCACGAAATGAGGCAAGTCAAAAGATACCAATACCGATCTTGATGGAAGAGATAAAGTAATGACAGATGTTGAAGACACTCATGTGACCCTAACTCCGGTTAATCCTGAGGTCAACCAAACAGAGTCGTCTGTATTCTCTGGATTCGTAATCCACATGCTGAACACCAAATCAAGATCACTGGTGTTGATGATATTTTTACCGACAACAAACTAGAAGCCAGTTCTCTCATTGCTAACAAAGTACAGCTATCATGGAGCCATCCTTCACTCGCCCTCCAACACCGCATCCTATCGTATACAACCACAACAACTACCATAGGAACACCGGCACTACTACAACTCCTTGCTGAGAAAATCTTCCAAACTTGCCTCATTGTTTGGCTTTTGATGATAGACTGACAGCGTTAGAAGACAATTTTCTCAGAATTCAGCAACCATCAATATGCCTGACGCGCTCTCACTCCATTCACTAGGCACGTTGATCAATATCTAGCAAATAAAATGCAGGAATCAGTGACTTGCAGTCCAATTGAAGTAAGACATATTTCTGAGAAGAGTCTACTTCATCAAATCAACAATTTTCTTGACTCAATAATGAAGGAATGAAAGAAAATCATCAAAGACCAGTACAAAAAAGGAAGTCTCCAAAGTTTATCCAAAAATCGAGAAGTATTAATCGATCACTCCGAGTCTGAAGTACTTGTGCGATCATCAAAGAAGCCCAACACATCCATGCTGTACTGCAAATCTGGTCCCGAACTAGAGCATTAAAAAGATCCTAATTGACAAAATGGAAGCTAACACTCATCAATAGATCAGATATACAAAGTCAAATAGCTTTTCATTCATTAGTTGATTCTTATGAAGCCGAACAAGATCTTGTTGATACAATGTCGATAAGGGTCGACAATCAAAGACCAAGAGATGGTGCAGATGATATCAAGAACCCTCCGCTGGAACAGACCTGGGGTCCAAGAGAAGAAGGACAGGAAAGGAACCTGCCTCAACCCAGTGTCTCCCGTGAAACGACAACAGGACAGCAGAAAGACTCCAGTATCAGATCTAAGACTCACAAAAATAAAAAACGAAATCTGCTATCCAATCCGCTCCAGTAGGTGATGACTATGCACTCTACAGATCTCTTTAAAAGAACTGCAACCAGGAATTTGACATAGTGCCAGGAGGAACAAGCAGAAGAAGAAGTCCAACATCTTCCTGACTGGTTTCAAAAACCTACAAGACTACCTTCTCCTGACCTGCCATGGAATACTCTGTTTCCTGGCCGCTCAGAAAATGTCCGAACCTAAGGCTAAGCAGCCTGGCACAAACAAGACCACTCGAGAGATCGTTCCGATGAACTAACTGACTCTACATTTGACTTCTCCGCTTTTGTGATGAATCGGCTAAACGTTCAAACTCTAACGCCTGAACTGCTAGCTGGTCCAACATTTGAGTTGATGAAAGGCACTTGCAAGAGTTTGACTGAATTGGAATATTTTTGTAAGGAGGTCTACAAAGCCACAACCGAGAAATGAGACAGATCACCCTAGGGTCGTCAATATCCGCATGATCAAGCCACTACCGTTAGTTCAAACTCTCAGGTCTCGTTATACCATTTCATCACTTCATCTCAACGACCTGGAATATCTACTGGTGGTGTGTTCAAGCAAAAGTACTCTAATCTTCAGTAACGAAGACTAAGGCTGCAGATTACGGACACATCAAATGGATAGAAGATTTAGTGCCTAACTCAATGTGGAGTCAAACGATCGTCAAATACAACAGTTCTGCCCTATGGGGAATCTCGCATTGGGGAAAGAAGCGACGACAGTTCTATGCATTTGCAACCTCAAGGGAATCAGCTCGGGACGTCTATTCAAAAAGACGGATAATTGCTGTCACAAAGGTTGAAATTCTCGAATGGCATGATTATAAGCATCTAATTGGATTACATACAAGGATGATGATCTCCTACAAGTTCAAAGAAGGCGACTTACACATACTAAGGATCCAAGAACATTGAAGATATGCCTGCTTCTTCTTGTGCAAAGGAAAAAGTGACGTAAACTAAGGCGTTGAAGAACGTATTGCATTTTTAATGTCTCCTTACATATGTTCACGAAAGATTGTCACCACAGCGACTGTGGAAGATCTTCAACTGGTGTTGAAAGTTATCAAAGAACTTAAACTCACCAATCCCGACACGTACAGATCAATCTGAGAAGACACAAACGGCTTTACACTCCATACTCCGACCCAAGAGGATTCATTACTAGAAAAAAAGACAAGACGAACCGATAGATGCGCATTGACGAACTCCACAAGTTATCACGATGGTACACCTAGATGACGTTCAAGGACTGTTCTTACTGAACGCCGTCAATGGAATAAGAATGGAGTACTTGCCAAGACCTGTTTTGGAGCCAAACGTGACAAGGCGAAACGTGAGAGCATGGAACCAGGCGATTGACAAGAGCTAAAGACAAAGGAGGTTAATGAGCGAGTTAGGAGAAATTTGTGCGTTGGAGAAACGACCTATACGGGGGTGGACCAAACGGCTTTCTACAAAAGGACCATATGAGATTATCATAATGTTGTACCATCTTAAAAAGGTTCTATCCTCGGAAAATTACACTTATCTTGTGAATATGTACATTTATTAGTGTAGACTTATTGGTGAATATAATATGTGCTCGATAACAAAATATTCAAGATTTCTCAGTAAATTCAAAATTTCAAATATTGTACTCGGCATCATCCATATAAACCCTAAAAAATTAGGGGAGCAATAAAATGTTCCAATCTGCTATCAAATGCATTTTGTCCCGAACGGTGTAATCCCAATTGATATCAAAATAACAAGGATTAACATTTTTGGATAAGGGGAGAAAATGTGATTAACCCGGACTTAATAAATATTGAACAAGAAAGTGATCAAATAAAATAGACTCAAGGCACATAGAACCATACCTAGCATGCTACTACGATAACGATGCACATGTTAAGGGAGCTTTTAGTGATGATGAAAAACCTCGAAAGTTAAATGTTTTGATATATATATAACAAAGCACTTTTGATTTGAAATTCAATGTTTTTGGAAGAATTGTGATGAATACCAAAAACTGACCATGTTCTTAAATTCTTGAAGTTTATAAAGGCGTTAGGCTTAGGTTTTCAGATCCCATAACCATCCATCACTGGAGGGATCTACCCATGGATAAATCCACTAAGTTTAGTGTTAGAATTCCTTAGGTAGATTAAAAAGAGAAAAGTGAGAAAAGGAATAATGCCGACTGAGATGGAGCTAACACTGGAATCAAACCCCAACAAGTGTTAGTCCATGAGTCACGTAAGCATTGAAGGGGTTGATGAATGAAAAAGAAAAGTAAGATAAAGGGTGAAAATAAACGAAACCCACTCCATACACTTAGGCATAAACTGGTCAATACATATGCTGTTAGAACACTCAGTGTTTCTTGACATTGAAACCAGTCATGGGACACCAGTGACGCTATGCACAACCCTCCCAGCTACTCAACAGTCCAGAAAGACTTTGTTTCAAACTCACGAGATACACTCATTTCTATATTGACTTTCTCACTCGAGTTAGTTGATATTGAAAAAGTGGCACTACCGAAACTCAATACCAGCCTCCGATCACAAAAATAAAAGTGCACTATTTGAGTCTAGAGCCAAAAGAGATCAACAATAATCTCATTAGGACACTTGCCAAAATCTTCTTGCTAAGTCACACAATGTGAATTACAAATACATTTAAATCCTTCGCATTAATTTCCTTGTGAATTTGCCAGAACATCAGAGTGAATTTCTTTTCACAATGAAGATGTAAATCCTAGCTTGAGTCAATAATCAAACTAAAACAAATCAAGCTCATGGTAGGTAACTTGTGCCCCGATTCTTTATGATCAAACTTGTACAACCTGAAAGAAACGATGGTAGCGATCTATAAGAATCAAACTTGTTCAGGAAATGGATCAACGATATGTTAATGAATTTTTGAAATGATAAACACTCTCGATGTGTCCAAAAAACAATATTGTAATGATACACCGATAGATTTTCAAATCAATTTCTAATCAATCGTTGAGATAGTAACTCACTGGTTCACTCTATCGTGCTGTCAGCTTTGAGCACGTTCCGATAAATGAGAACATGCTGAGTACGAAGATCTAATACTTAAGTGTTTAGAAAGATTCCAATACACAAAGCTGAAATCCTGTCAAGAAGATCTTCTAAATTTTTTTGAATCTATCTGATCAAGGTCCAATCCCACGGATTTCATAGGTTACACCAACCAAACCTGGAACGAATGACAAAGCCATATTCAGCCCCTGCTTTTCTAATTATTGCTAACTGTTTTATTCAGCTATGTAAAATGGTGTTGAAGGGTTCCTGAATTCCAGCTGCTCACAAGATCCATAACCAGCATGCTCATTCAATATCAACCCGACCGACAAACATAAGTCTCCATGAAAGCTCAAGTATCATGTTTCAAGACTTCCGCTAACTCTGATACCACACATCTCTAGAAGGTGTCCAAGTTTAAAGTTTAAAGAATTTCAAGAAAGATTCAACATTAAAGCTTTCCAGAATGTATTAGCATGCGGTCCAGATGTCGCAAGTCCACAAGGTGGCTAAAGTTAAAGTGGCATATAGATTATGCTTTGTTTATGATGATCGTCAAGATGCTCAAATGCACTATGTTAAATACAAGTTCAAGGAACAAGCTGCAAACCAAGAAGTTCAATGATCACTAACAAATATTTCACAAGAAAAGAAATACGAATACGACTAAAGACTAAGGGATAAAACATAGTATGCTAGGTTTAAAGTTTGAAAATTGGAGTGACCTCCCTTAGGGGGAGATTGTTGGAAACACGAAAAGTGTCGGTCACTTCCAAAGTTGTAACAAGTCTTAGCTCGTAGTTAGTATAAGGATTAGATTAGTAATCTAGTCCGGCCCAAGGCCCATGGGTGGCCCAACTCCAGCCCATGGGCCGGCCATGGTAGTATTTATACACCCTCTCCTAGTCTTGGAGAGGGTTGGTTGTTCATTGTTGGTTGTTCATTGTTGGTTGTTCATTTGTTATTTCATTCCATACATTCCATAATACACACATCATCCATTCCATCCAAGTTTCTCTAACAATCCAACCCACATCTCACTTCTTGTTCTTGGTTGATTCATTAGATTACTAGTATTCTTCAAAGTCTATTCAGCGCTGATTTTCGATTGTACCACATATATATTCTCTTTTGATAGTACTTGTATGGCATTTTCAGTGTCCTTTTATTCAACAAAAATTGATAGAAATAATTTTCTCCGAAATGAAAATAATTGTTTATACCTCACTTTTCGATTGAACTATGGCCCACTATCCAAAGTCGGTGCAGAAGAATATTTTTTCTTTCCATTCGATGAACACAACTAGACATAAAATGACTATAAAGTTATGATTTTGACCCGTTTTAATCCAAGATTTTTGTGTAGACTTTATGTAAACACACTAATGAAGCATAAAAATAAAAACTTTTTGAACCAAACACTCCAAAACTTGAACTTTTGAACCGAAAATGGTAAACTTTATGAACTAAGTAGTACCGAAAATAATAAAAACACAAAATTTAATACAAACAAGTGTAAAAAAGAATCTTAATACTTTCTAAACCTTAGACAAGATAAAACCTTAAATGAAGAGGAAGATCAAGAACACTTTAAACTTGCAAAAAATGTCGAACCAAAAAGAATGCTTAAACCACAAACACACAACTAAATCACCCATTAGCGATTGATACCACTTGTAGGAACCACTATACTTAATCCATATCATAACATGTAAACATACACACAAACATACCAAGAATAGAAAAAATGTAATCTTGGTTCTAGAGAGAGAGGAAGATTTTAGAGAGAAGAAGAGAATGGATGGAATGAATAAACTCATAAAATAAGTAAATCATCCAACACCCTTTCAATGCAAGGAGAGGGGTTTATATAGGGACTAAAACCCTAGTAGACACCTAAGTTACTTATCATGGGTCGGGCTTGGGATTAAATGGGCTTTAGCCCGTAACACATACAATATTAGCTTAACTAACAAGCCCGTGACCCTTTCTATCCTATTACAACGTATACAAAGTTTCTTAAATAATAATGACCGTAACTTTCTTGTTCGACTTAATATTTTGAGGCTAACAGGGCAGAAGGTGCTAGGTTATCTGAAGAGTTGTCGGTGTTGCAGGATGTGGCTAGGTTGTTAGAGGATTCCAGGAAGGTTTTGGCTGAGGAGGTTGAAAAATTGCGTCCCATTGCAGAGGGGGTTGAGCTCCTCCGTCAAAAGTATCGAAGCTTTTAGGGAGAGAAAAATGCTTTGTTGTATGCGGAGGCTAGTCTGCGTGGTGAGGTTGAGTCTTTGACTAACATGTTAATACAAATAAACCAGTAAAAAATGTTTATTTCTATCTTACGATCTCTCCAGTGTGTTTTTGATAACAAAACTTTAAATCGTTACAGTAATCATTTAAACAATGTTAATCTAACCATTTACACATGTATTTTTTATTTCTTATTTACATCATTGATGACATAATCATCTTACCATATCATAGGAAAATATACCAAGATTACACATAATCTTTCAAGATTTGGAAATCAAAATTTCGGATAGTGTTTTATAAAGCCAGTTCCATATCTTTACACTGGCCGGTTCCAAGAACCAGAAGAACCGTGCTACAGGACTTGTGACGAAAGCGCGGCTTCCATAAGCATACATTGGCCGGATTCCGAACCTGTTAGACCTTGTTAATAAGGCAGCCGATTCCGTTGGCTTATAACGACCGGTTCCATATTACAGATGGAACTAGCGGAACCGTGCTACAATACAATTTTAGGCCTATAAATACCAAGCCATTTCTCATGTTTTACTCACATATTCTCATTCTAATCTCTCTAATAATTTGATGATTCTCTCATTTTTTAGTTCTAGTTAGTTGCATATATCATTTGTAGGTAACTCTCTTTGTAGAAGATATTGCTGAAATAGCATACGAGATGATCAAGTTCAAGCAACCTTGATTCGCATCTTCATCATATCATCAAGATCACCTTGTTGTATCTTGTACTTCATTTAGTAGTTATAGTAGCATACATCAACCCTTTTTTTTTTTTTTTTTTTTTTCTTTTTTTTTTTTTTTTTTTTTTTTTTTTTTTTTTTTTTTTTTTTTTTTTATTTTTATTTTATTTTTTTTTTTTTTTTATTTTTTTTTTTTTTTTTTGTAAACGAAGTGTGATTATCCATTTGGGTTGATTCTAACTTTGGGGTTAGAAAATCTGGTATTTTGCTTTGTACCGTTAAAAGGTGTAAGCAACGTTGTGAGGCTTCTCCGCCGATTGAAGGAGATTGGTGACTAGTGTTTATGAACTCTCGAGTAGGTGACTTGGGGAGTGTAGTATGGCAAGGTAGGTGTCCTTGTATCCATAACACTATAAACACTTGTGTCTCGGTTTTATCTTTCTTACTCTGTTTTATATTTACTTGCATTTTATACTTATATAGCATATCATACAAACATCAATATCGTCAACTTCACATAAAGTTTAAACTAACTTTTTGAAAGCAAATTTAAATTCTGGAAAACTATTCAACCCCCACTTTAGTTTTCCACAATTGGTATCGAGAGCTAGGTTACCAAAGTTTTTTTAAAATATTTTGTATTTTAAAGCTTTAAACAATAATGGATTTGGAAAACTACAAAGAGGGTCAATCTATGTAAAGACCACCTCTCTTTGAGGCTAATTGCTTTATATATTGGGAAAATCGATTTGAAACTTATGCGAAGTCTAAGGATATTGATCTTTGACACTACATAGTTATATCGCGCTGAAATATATAAACCTAAAACACCACAAAACATAAGGATATCAGGCAACGCGGATCAGTCATCACCAATTATGCAAACAATCTTGAACGAAAACAACAAAGAAAAAGATCACACACTTACAAACTTAAGCGCAAACATGGTTCACACTCATACAAAATAATTTCATACAAAAAAATGGAATAACAGAAACTCTTTATAGTCATAAAACCCGACTAAAGCAGTTATGGACCTCTGACAACATACTCACCTAGAGTAACAAACAATCTAAAAGATAATAAAGATAATTCTTAGCGTTTACACTCAAAAAATAGAAGAATTTGCGTAATCATTTCTCGCATGATTAAAGACTTGAGATATGCGCACTTTCTTGCAGATTTACTCACTCTATATTACATCATCTCTCAAAAGCACTCGGCGCAATAACATTT
This sequence comes from Tanacetum coccineum, assembly GCA_026074375.1. Classification (NCBI taxonomy): domain Eukaryota; kingdom Viridiplantae; phylum Streptophyta; class Magnoliopsida; order Asterales; family Asteraceae; genus Tanacetum; species Tanacetum coccineum. The sequence goes on along the minus strand of BQNB010059706.1, from coordinate 24,669 downwards.
TCAAGTATCACTAACACACAAATGTTTACAGGAATCACTCAGAGCAGACTTCTTCCACACTACACAAACAATGTACGACCTAAAAGAAAAAAAAATACAACCACGTGACGACTGAATGACTCTAACACTAAGGAACAGATGTCCGACACTAAAAATACCTCTAGACATACGAACTAATTGAGACAAACCTCACACGGCTCTTACAAGGACACACAAGCTACGAAACACACGACATCAAGCTTCTCACGTAAGAAGTAAAGGATAACATCTACTTGCCTAAACAATGACTTTCCTAACACAAATACATATCCTAAACATAATAAACTATGATAATATCCTAACCATTGGCGTATTATTCCTCACTCCTTCACAACCACCTTGTCCTCAAGGTGATGCCTTGATAATATCTTTTAACTTGATTGATTGAATGATTATAATGAACAGTATTTATAATAGCTTAACGGGCCATGCACGTATTATGGCTATTATGACTTTCCTAAACAAATAGTCAAACGCATTGAATGCGAAGACATTCCTAAACAATGACTTTCCTAACACAAAGACATATCCTAAACATAATAAACTATGATAATATCCTAACCATTCTGATTCTCCTTACTATAGTAGTTCATCTTTAGATAGTGAATCATTACAAAATGAATATAACAAGTTATGCAAAATTAGTCTTAGGATAATCAACAAAAACAAACATCTAAAGGCTAAACATGAGTTATTAAACAATGAGACTTGTGCTCTTAAGAAAAAGCTAGATCAACTAGAAAAGAACAAAGAAGCTAGTGTCGAATGTGAAACTTGTGATGAACTTCGATCTAAAGTAAACTCACTATATTTAAAACTAACTAGTTTCGAAAGTAGTAGTTACTTCTTACAAGAAATGATTGATAACCAAATATCACTAAAAGATATACATGGGCTTGGATTCACAGAGGGCATAGCTTCTACTAGCAAAACAAAATGGAAAAATGAAGTCCTGTAGACGAAGAAACGTCTATTGTAGAACCGGCGATGTCGGTTCCCTCTGCAAGAGAACCGGTCAATTCAAACGTAGGGAACCAGCCCTCTACAAAGGATTCTAAAATTTTGGAGTCTAACATAGTAAAAAGAAACAATTCCGTACAAATAACAAAGAAACCCTTTTCAAACACTTCTGTAAGGAATGTAAAATAAACACCGATCCTAAAACTTGGTCAAGGACTTAGAAAAAGTGAAATCTAAATACCCCCTAAAACATCCCATAGGAGAACCAACACACTATATCTGAAAAGTGACTAGCACCAACTGGTTGGAACTATTCAACGCAACAAGGATATCAGTTTCAACGCCTATCTTTGGTCCATGGGGATCATGTCCTCCATACCTATACATGAACCAACCAAACGGCATGTATAACGCTAACAGACCCATAAGATATTGGGGACCAAATCCTTGAGTTTTTTTAGTTTTAGGTACACCTTAAAGTCAAAGTAGAATCGGATGGATGGATCTAAGATAGTGGATGCTCAAGACACATGACGGGTAACAAAGATCTCTTTTCAACCTATGAAGCCATCAATGGAGGTAGCGTAGTGTTTGGTAGCAACACTAAAAGCAAGATCATTAGAAAAGGTACAATTACTCACAACTCCCTAACTATTCATGATGTTATCCATGTAGAAAATCTTAGCTTTAACTTACTTAGCTAGGTCAAATATGCGATAAAAAGTGCAAGGTGCTCTTTAGTGAAACCGGTAGTCAAATACTTAAAGACGGCATTACCATAGGAAGAAGGATTAGGAAAAATGGTCTTTATATAATGAAAATGGGCATCTCACCTAAAGATAGTCTTTGCCTAACCTCAATTGATGATACTTTGACCTTATGGTATCGAAGATTAGGTCACGCCAATATGCGACTTATTCAATCGCTATCATCCAAAGAGCTTGTTAGAAATCTACCAAAACTAAAATCAAAAAATCATTTTTGTGATGCTTGTAACATAGGCAAGCAACTACACACAAGCCATAAGGCTAAAAATATGGTTTCAACTACTAAGTGTCTAGAACTTTTGCATACGGACTTGTTTGGTCCATCGGCCGTTCAAAGTTATGGAGGTAACTTCTACACTTTGGTCATTATCGATAACTACTCAAGATATACTTGGACAAGATTTTTAAAACATAAAAATGAAGCTTTCGACCACTTTGAAATTTTGAGTAAAAAGATTCAAGTACAAAAAGGTTGTCCCATTATTTCAATCTGCACGGATCATGGTCGGGAATGTGTTAATGAAGTACAATTTGGAGCATTTTGTGATGCTAATTGTATCACTCATAACTTTTTGGCTCCTCGTACTCTACAATCAAATGGGGTAGTTGAACGTAAAAACCAACCTTTACAAGAAATTAGTAGAACCAGGCTTAATGAACAATCAATCCCTCAAAAGTTTTGGTTTAATGTCGTCGACACCTCCACCTATATCTTAAATAGGATTTTAATTAGACCTTTCCTCGAAAAAACTCCTTACGAGCTTTTCAAAGGTAAAAAGTCCTTTATAGAATATTTTAAGGTTTTTGGTGGTAAATGTTTCATTCTTAATACTAAGGACTATCTCACTAAATTTGATCCTAAATCTACCGAAGGCATTTTCCTTGGTTACTCACCTAATAGTAAAGCTTATATAATTCTAAATAAAGAAACCAAGAGGATCGAAGAATCTCTAAATGTGAGATTCGAGGAAAGTCTACCTCCAAAGTCATAACCTTTAGTAGATGATGATATAATTGAAAGTCAAATCATAGAAAACCAAATAAAAGACATAGAAATCAAGGAAAATGAACCATTAAACAAAGAAATTGTCAACATCAAAGAATCTAAAGACCATCCTATAGATTCGGTCATAGGTAAGCTTAACAAAAAAACCTTAAGATCTCAAGTCCAAAATCAAAGCAACTTCTTTTGTTTCATGTCCTCCGTAGAACCTAAAAATGTCAAAAAAGTCATACAAGACGAAAGTTAGACTATAGCTATGCAAGAAGAATTAAACCAATTTAAAACAAATGATGTTTGGAGTCTTGTTCCTCCACCCGATAACCAAAACATAATTGGTACTAAATGGGTCTTTAAAAATAAATTAGATGAAAATGGTGTCGTATCTCAAAACAAAGCTAGACTTGTTGCACAAGGATACAACCAACAAGAAGGAATAGATTTCGATGAAACCTATCTATAATAATCCTCCTTGCTTATGCTTATGCACATGACTTCAAGCTTTTTCAAATGGATGTCAAAAGTGCTTTCTTAAACGGTTTTATAAACGAAGAAGTCTATGTCACTCAACCACCCGGCTTTGTTGATTTTGAAAAACCTAACCATGTCTTCAAACTCAAAAAGGCTCTTTATGGTCTTAAACAAGCACCCAAAGCTTGATACGATAGACTTAAGGCCTTTCTCCTTGACCATATGTACATCATGGGCTTGGTAGATAACACTCTATTTACCAAGAAAAGAGATTAACATATCATCATTGTCCAAATTTACGTGGACGACATCATCTTTGCATCAACTTGTCAAGATCTTTGCGATGATTTTTCCAAAATCATGCACGACGAGTTCGAGATGAGCATGCTGGGTGAATTGAATTTCTTTCTTGGTTTACAAATCAAGCAAATAAAAGATGGCATCTTTTTCAACCAATCCAAATACATCTAGGAAATGCTCAAGAAATTTGGTCTAGAAGACTCCAAACCGATCAAAACTCCTATATCATCCAAAACCAAGCTCACCCGGGACGAAGACGGTGAATCCGTTGATGACACAAAGTATCATGGAATGATTGGTAGCCTTCTCTACCTAACGGCTAGTCGGCCGGACATCATGTTTAGAGTTTGTCTATGCGCCCATTTTCAAGAAGATCCCAAAACCTCTCATCTTGAAGTGGTAAAAAAGATTTTTAGATATATTAAGGAAACAACACATTTAGGTTTATGGTATCCAAAAGAAACGAGGTAGAAACCATTGTTTACGCCGACTCTGATCATGTGGGAGACTATGTCGATCGCAAAATCACAAGCGGTGTGTGCACATTCATAGGATGTTGCCTTACATCGTGGTTCTCCAAGAAACAAACCGCCTTAGCCATTTCCACCACCGGAGCCAAATACGTCTCCGCTAGAAAAGCTTGCCAACAAGCTTTGTGGATAAAACAAGCTCTAGTTGACTATGACATAAAATTAGATGACATACCCATCCTTTGTAACAATAAAGGTGCCATCGACCTTAGTAAAAACCCTGTTCTCCATTCTCATACCAAACATATAGAAATCCGACATCAGTTCCTTCGTGACAATGTCCAAAAAGGAAACATCTCAATTGAGAAGGTATCCTTCGAGGATAACATTTCCGATATCTTACCCAAACCTCTCAAAAGAGAACCTTTCAACCTTCTTAGACTAGGTCTTGGTCTCATGGAACCAAGTGCCTAATTAATACACCAAGGTACGCATTCTTCTTTTTCTCTCTGAGTCTAGGATTCTATTTCTTGCACTCAAATTCAAACATTTCTAGAATTTTCAAAACACCCTACTATATGTAATATATATACTATATATATACTTGCATCACAAAGTTTTGTTGCATTTATCTCTGAAAATCTCGAAAGCATTTTTCCTAAAATCATTCTCATGAGCTAGGACACTCACAAAACATATTTTGCATTGATTAATACAAAGTAAAAATGTTTTCTATCATGCAACATGACAAGTCTCTTGAATGCTTAAGGAATGCATAATCAATATGTTTTTTCCGGTACATTCAATCGTAGCTACATCAAATTAAGGGGACTTTGTGTTATCTCATATATATATTTTCTTTTCTTTTTTGAAAGTCGAGATAATTGCACCTCCACATTGTTTCATATAGGCACACACTAGAACATAAACCATTTTCTGCAACATCTGCAGTTGCCGATTCCTTCAAAATAGAAGGTCGGTTCCATTCTGCAAATGGAACTGGTAGAATCGGCTACACTGTGCAGCAACATTAAAATCCGATTTTAAACTTCAAACTCAACATTTTCCCAACAAATTCACCCTATACGAGTTCATAGGCTTTAGATGTTGACCTTAGGGAAATCTTATCATTAGATTTTTACCAAAATAAGGCATCTTGCATTTATTCATCCAAACTTTTCCCAAGCATTCCTTCACCCATCCCTTTCAAAAATATTACTAAAACTACAATGCCAAAGACAAAAAAAGACAAAAAATCTGCAAATCACTTCAAACATACCGCTAGAATTAGCGTCTGAGCATGTTGTTTTGCCAATCCACGCCTCGCATCTCCTCCCTATCAAACTCTATCCCTTCCAACCGACTACCAAATGGTTCCTCCATCAACCCTAAATGTCTCTCCACCTCTTTCTCCTATCACATCTCCAGGAATCTCTCCAAGCAAACTATTGACCACTCCAAAGTTAACTCCACCCCCTTTGACTTCACCTCCATCAGCACCAACTCAACCATCCAAACACTCCTCCCCTCTAGTCATAAACTTGGACCCCGTTGAGCTAATCTTCTCAACTCCTCCCACATCTCCTCACTCATTCTTTGATTCCCTCGAAGATCTACCTCCAAGAACACCAATCCTCCTCCACCTCGACCTTCGTTCGAATCTATCGAACGTTTGGCCAATTAACCACCGCCTCTTCCGGCCATGGAACCACCTCTCCTACCATTGCTACCATAACTTCTTCCTTAGGCTCACTCATGAGATGTTTTGTGAACATTGTCAACGCACTCAAGTTATTGTCGACGACCTTCATGAAGAAATGAGGTTCATCCTCAATCACATTCTCGATCATTTCAACATCCTCGCCCACAACAATAACTATTAGACTAGTTTATTGTAGGGATCAAATATGAATGTAGCTATAATTAAGATCTCTTTCTTGTTCTTAATTTGTCTCAATTATGTCTAGATTAAAATGATCAATAATTGTATTGCAATGATAGATCATTCATGAAAATGTTTATGTTGTGTGTTTACTTTCTGCATAATTCTCCTAATTACCCTAACCATTTTTTAAAAAGTCAAAGTTTTTAACTTTATACAGTAGCCGGTTCCCTCGGCCATAAAGGCCGATTCCTTGTGTGGAACAAAACCGTCCAATCCGGTTCTACAGTAGTGGTTTCTTGTTTCTTGCCTCTAACATTTATTTTATAGGTACTCTCAAAGCAAGGGGAGCTTATATCAACTTAGCTAACACATTTATTTTGTAGCATTATATCATCCTTGATTATTTCCTCCCTTAAAAGAGGATGCCTCCATTAAGAGGGAGCATTGCATCATGATTCAAACCGAATCAACTTAATCTTGCATATGATTAGCTTAAGATCAACTTACCTATATCTCTACTTATATTTTACTTACAATTTTGTTTTTATTTAGGCTTGCATTCCTAAATCTTTTTGTTTCGACAAAAAGGGGGGAAAGGAAAGTAAAATTAAACTTACAATATGGTTCCAAACTAAGTCTTACTTCCATCTAGTTATTTTACTTTCAAACAATTTTATGTTTTGTCATCAACAAAAAAGGAGAGATTGTTAATACAAATAAACCGGTAAAAACGTTTATTTCTATTTTACAATCTCGCTATGTTTTTTTGATAAAAACTCACAAGATCGTATTAAGTAAACCACCTGGATCACATACATTTTATAACTAAAACACTTTTATAAAATGTACATCTTCCCATATTTAGTAACTTAGAATTTTAAATTACATAATTTGTAAATAAACCTTCAAATGTATTTACATCATTGATGACATAATCACCCTACCATATCCTAGGGTAATCTACCAAGATTACATATAATCTTTCAAGATTTGGCAATCCAAAAATTAGATTTTGTGTTAGAATGCCAGTTGCATTATGTAAAACTGGCCGGTTCCATTCAAGCAAAGGAACCATACGGAACCGGGCTACAGGACAAGACGGTTCCATTGAGTTATTATGGTCGGTTCCCTTCTGCAATGGAACCGGTGAAACTGTGCTATAGTGCAGTTTTTGGGCTATAAATACCAAGACATTTCTCATGTTTTCTTCACCAATTTTCACTCTAATATCTCTTTAACAGTCTGATCATTCTCTCATTTATAGTTCTAGTTAGTTTTCTTATTTCATTTGTAGGTAATACTCTTCATGAAAGAAATTGCCAAACACCCCTTTGAGACGATCAAGTTCCAAGAACTTTGCTTCGCATCTCCATCACATTGTCAAGATCACATTTTTGTATGTTGTACTTCATTTAGTAGTTGTAGCATCATCCATCATTCTCGTAAAAGTAGTGTGATTGCATTTGGGTTGATTCTACATTTGTTAGAATCTGGTATTTAGCTTTGCACCGTTAAAATGTGTAAGCAACATTGTGAGGCTTCTCCGCCGGTTGAAGGAGATTGGTGACTAGTGTTTACTAACTCTCGAGTAGGTGACTTAGGGAATGGAGTAGGGCAAGGTAGGTGTCCTTGTAGCCGAACCACTATAAACTCTTATGTCTTGGTTTTATCTCTCTAACTTTTTACTTATTTGCATTTCATATATAATTAGATTACTAACCAAACATCAATATCGTCACACTTCACATAAGATCATAACTAATTTTTAACAAACTAATTTTAAAACGGTAAAACTATTCAACCCCCACTTCTAGTTTTCTACAATTTTTTCAAAAAAAAATTCTTGCTCAGGACACACGACTTCTAAGTAGATATCAGCTTAGGACTCGGTCTTCAAATAAAGGAAAGTTTGCACGTATGTACATTTGTCCTCACAATGAGAAGATAACAACTTCTCGGACTTGAGCTGACACAAAACGTCAATTCAAAGACATTCAAAGTCTTTAAAGCTCAAGTAACATTGGTTTTCAAAACCGTTGAACATAATTTTTCAAGAATTTTGGAAAAGGTTTTTCAAGAATTTTGGAAAAGGTTTTTCAAAATCTTTTAAAATTATGTGTTCAACACTCCCTTCTCATGATACTTTCTAAAGTCGAATCATTTTTTATAAGTGGATCAATTTTGAGAGGGAGCTTTTAAAACCAAACGCCTTTTAATGTTGTTGGATACATATCATAAAAGTCAAATTTTATGTATCCAAAACATTCAGTGGAATTCAAAAGTGGAACTAACATGTCAAACTTAAGGAAAGAACGGATAAACACAAGAGTATGTAATGGTACGTTTATCTTTGGATAACGTCCACTGATGAACGGTTTAGCATACTAGTACTTATACTACGTATGTTATACCAAGGCATCTTAACTCCATACCTCAAAATATTTGTGGTGTCTTATCTTTTTCACAAATACAGTTATATTTTCTATAAGTTTACACATATATATTGTTGAGGGGGAGCAATTAGAAAAATGTTCCATAATAGTCATGCTGATGAAACATTTTCCTCCCCACACGCTTTTCGGAAAATGTCATTTTAATCAATTGGTATGAAAATACAAAGTGATTTATTATTTCCATAGGGAGAGAAAATGTGATTAAAATGTGATCTAGATGAATGTGATCTTTTAGACACAAGTGCAATCTCTTTTCTTCATGTGCAAAACAATTCTGAATATCGATGCACATGTGTAGGGGGTATTTCAAAAGAATGAAACCCTCAAAGTGTTAAACGTTTTGATATCAAATACTTCCCCCACCACCCCCGCCGCCCCCCCCTCCCCTCCCCCGCCGCGCCACCCCTCTCCTCCCCCCCCCAACCCAAACGTCACCCCCCAGCCCCCCCCCGCCCAGTCACACACACCCCCCCACCACCGCACCACTCACCCACCCCCCCAACCACACAAACCACCCCCCCCGCCCCGCCCACCCCCCCCCCCTCGCCCCAACCCACCCTCCCACCCCCTTCTGCTTCCCCCCCCCCCCCACCCCCCCCCCCCCTCCCCCCCCCCCCACCCCGCGCCCCCAACACTAAAAACCACAACACACCAAACACCAAATACCACCACTAGAAAAACCACCCCCCCACAAACAAATCAAAACAAACAAACGAACAACAAAAACAAAATACAAAACCAAATACAAGACAAACACAAACAACGATCAACAATCCAATAATACAAATCTATTATTCCACAGGAACAAAAACGCACAAACCCTGACATCAAGTCCTCTCCTCGCAAACTGTCACTAAGAAAGAACAACCAACAATATCACTTCGGCTGTTCCAAAAATCTAACAAAACTATCCACGAATGCACATCACACTAAAAAAAAAGAGAAAATTCCACAAACAATCCCAAAACAACAACACCAAAGAAACACAAAAACTCATAAGAACACAAACAATCAGAAAAACAGAACTCACTTACAAGAAAATAAGAGAACCCCACCACTGTCCAAGAAAGTCCCCCAGCAGACCCAAACAAACACCAATCCTCCATTACCCCAAACCTCACCTCACAACCTACCCAAGACCCCCTTCCCCTCTCCCCCCAACAACCCCCACACCCATCAACCTCCACCCCCTACACACACCAACACAACAAATTCTCTAACCCCCCTACACGTACAAACGAGCATACTCACACAAAAAAAATTGATAACAACAACAAAACCGGTACAAATAATCATTTACTCAAGCATACAATTCAAAGACTTTAAAAACTCTCTCAAGACCCATATGGTTTTACACCCAAAAACCAGTTTGATCCATAATATTTTTATCAAAAGAATTTTTGGAAAAAGGGATTATCAAAAATTTATTTTATTTTTTTTTTTAGGAAAAAAGTTTTTTTCAAAATCTTTCTTCTCTTTTTAAATAAATTATGTTTATGTTATCAAGCCAACTTCCATTGGTCAATAAAACCCTAAACCATACTTCCCTTTCCTCAACAGATATCATTATAAAATCTATTACACCTAAATAGACATGACTCCATATTAAAACAATAGAAAAAAACACACCTATGCTACCCAATAAAATGCGCTTGTCATGCAAAGCAAACCCAAAAAATACACCCCTCCCCCCCGCTAGCCTCCCTCCCCCATCCTCCAAACCCCCCAGTAAATAAGCACCACCCTAAACGTAAAACGATACACCACCTTGCTAACCCCCAAAAACGCAACACCCACCACCCCGCCGCAACCACCTAAGTCCACACTCCACCTCAACCTTATGTCCAAACCCCCCCTATGCCCAACACCACTACCCCAGTAACCCGACCCCCAACCGGCCCTTCCCCTATACACCCAACACCCCCCCTCTGACCACATACCCCATTACCTATAAAACACAAATGCACACCCTACCCCGTATCAAGCTCCCAGTAAACTTTTGTACTAGTCCACCCTCCATAACAAGACCACCACTACTCCCCCCTAACAACTCCCAATAACACCCACCACCTACATTTAAATCAGCCCAAAAACCTCCCACTCCCCACCCAACCCGCGCCCCCACGCCTTATTCCCTACAACCCAACACCCCACTCCCCAACCCAGCCCACCCCCACAAATAATATCCAACCCCCCAAAACAAAAAAAAAAATAAAAACCACACCAACTACACAAAAAAAAAACAACAAAAAAAAAAAAGACAATACCCACGGAATAAAAAAAACAACCCAATAATTTTGTCTGATACCTTCAGTAAAAAAAAAAAAAAAACAAAAAACCCAAAAAAAAAAAAAAAAAAAATAAAAAAAGAAACAAAAAAAAACAACCAACCACAAAAACAAAACAAAAAAACAACACAAACACAAAAAAAACAAAAAAACACACACACAACAAAAAAACACAAAAAACCCAAACAACTACAACACAAAACAACCAAACACCCCCCCACAAACAAAAAAAAAAAAAATAAAAATAAAAAATAAAAAACCAAAAAAAAACAAACCACCAAACAAAAAAAAAAAAAAACAAAAAGCGACCATCCACAAACAACACAAGAACTAAAAAAAACCCCAATAAAACAACAAACCCCACTAACAAACAACCCCATCCACCCACACCAACAAATAAAAAAACAACATAACAAAAAACAAACGAAAAACACACAAAAAAATTAAACCCAAAAAAAAAAAAAAAACAAAAAACCACCGCCCCCACCCCTACCCCGCCCCAAACTTATCTCAGCGCAACCCCCTCTCCGCACCCCAACCACCCTCCTCACAACCACCCCTTCCCCCCCCCCTCCCCCCCCCCCCCCCCCCCCCCCCACCCCCCCAATTAACCCCATATTCACTCCCATAAATTTCCCCCCCACCACCCCTCGCCGCAAAGCCATCCGTGACATGTCCAACCTCTCACCCCTCCGCCAAGCCTACTCAACACCAAACTCCTTTATTTCTTTTTCCATTCCGCCTCACTCTACCCCCCTCCACACCACATTCCCCACCTCCCCCCCAATTAACCCCACCCACTACCCGAGCAGCTGTCCAGAGAGTGCATCCAGGTCATCATCCGCCCCCAAAGAAAAAAAAAAAAAAAAAAAAAAACCCACCACCCCACAAACAACTCAAACAACAAAACCACACTCCCTACAAAAACAAATAACAAACAAGAAATAAAAAAAAAACTAAACAAAAACTAAAAAACAAAAAACACCACAAAAAAAAACCACCCAAGCCCTATACACCACACCACAAAAAAAAAAACAAAACCTAAAACAACCAAAACACCAAACCAAACACAAAAAAAAAAAAATAAAAAACAAAAAAAACAAAAAAAAAAACCCACAAAAAAAAAATAATTAAAATATACCTCACAAAAAATCTCAATAATAACAACAACAAAAAAAAAAAAAAAGAAAAAAAAAAAAACAAAAAAAAAAAAAAAATAACATGAAAAAAAATTTAAGACACAAAAAAACCAAAAAACCACAAAACCAATCCAAGAACAAAAATATCCCCTACCCCCCCCATTAACCACAAATAAAACCCCCACTCCCAAAAAAAATAAAAAACACCAAAAAAAAAAATACAAAAATACAAAAAAAAATAAAAAACAACCCAAAAACAATAACATAATTAAAACATAAACCTCAATACCCCATAAACTAAAAAATAAAAATAAAAACGATAAAAAAAAAAAAAAACTCTGCAAAAACCCATCCAAACAAAAAAAATAAACACCACCAAAAAAAAAAGAAACAACAAAAACCACATATATACACCCATTTTAAGATAACGATAAAATTATAAAATCTCCTTAAAACAATACATTGAATTCCAAAAAAAATAACACAATCTATATGAACTCAGTTATCATATACCCCTAACCTATACCCCAGCAAAACTTATATAAATTATTATATATTTTTATCCAACACACAAAAAAATATAAACCATAATCTATATTAATTAATTATTCCCCCACTAAATTTTCTCTAAAAAAAATTACTTCATAATTATCATATCTTATACCACCTCTTTTTTGTTCCCTCTTGTCTTTTTCCCCTCTTCTCTTCCCTTTACATCCTTATCCCTCCCTTTTTTTATTCCTTTCTCCAACACAAATTGATAAAATTTATATCCCACTTTTCCCCCTCCCCTCCCTTGCTTTATTACATGTCTCCCTACTTCCCCTTTTTTCTTTTTTTCTTTTTCCATTTTTTTTTTTCCTCAATCCTCTCTTTCTTTCCATTCTCCCCCTCCTTCTTTTTTTTTTCCTTTTCCGATTATTTCTTTCTTTTCTCCTTTTTTTTTTTTTTAAATTTTTCTCCCTTATTTTCCTTTTCTTTCTTCACCCTTTCTTTTCCTTCCCTCTCTCCCCTCCCCACAGAGAGAAATAAACGAGCAGTATCATTCTTCCCGGGCTTTTTTTTTTTTTTTTATTTCCTTTTTTTTCTATCTGCTTTCTCGATCACTAAATTTCTTCCATTACCTCTTTTTCCCTTCCCTCTTCTTTTCCCCTTTTCCACCTTTTTTCTTTTTTTTTCTTTAGTTTTTTATTCTTTTTTCTTTTTTTATCCTTTAGGTGGATTTATTTTTATCCTTTTTTCTTATGTTCTCTTTCTCCCTTTTTTTTTTTTTTTTTCTCACCTCGCTACCCTCTATTTTTCCCACATTTTCTTTTTCCTTCTCTTTTTCCCTTTTTCCCCCCTCTACCTTCTTTTCTTCCCCCCCTCCCCCCTTTTTCTTTTTCTTCCCTTTCCTTTCCCTGTTTTCTTCATCGCTCCCATTCTCGTTATTTTTTTCCCCCATTCTTTTTTTTTTTTTCTTCTTCCAAGGGTATTCTCTTTCATTTCTCTCTCTAAGGCGGCCCACACAGATAACAGCGATGACAAGCAATTCCACCAAACACAACTACGCTCATAATTTTCCCAAAAACAGTATACAAACAAAAAAATCATTCACATTCAATATTTTTATTTTTTATTATATTAAAAAAAAAAACAAAAAAAAAAAAAACAAAAATTCAATCTGGTTCATGACGATTATATAACATAAGTCCCCACACCCCCTATCCACTACAAACGCTAAGCCCGCGCAAGCTATCCCCTCCCCATAGCAACCCCGCCCCCCATATCACATCTCATCCAGTATCACACAAAAAACTCCTCTACCCCCCTATCTGATCTATGATGTAAGTGATCTTTTAACTCAAGTGGCACTCTCTTTCTTCATGTGCAAAACAATTCTGAATATCGATGCACATGTGTAGGGGGTATTTCAAAAGAATGAAACCCTCAAAGTGTTAAACGTTTTGATATCAAATACTTTGATTAATTTTCTATGGTTTTATGGTTACGATCTTATACCCAATAACCTACCAATTTCACAACGATTCTGAAGTCATAAGGTGGTTAGGTTAGGTATTAGTTCTATGATCCAACTAGAACCGGAGGGATCTACCTAAGGACACTCCATAGTTAGAAATAGCAGTCCTTAGGTATGATTTGGAGAAGAATGAGAAATGGTAATAATGTCGACTAAGGCATGAGTTAACACTGGAACAATCACAACAAGGTGTTAGTAATGACGTCTTGGTAAGCATTGAATGGGTTAAAGAACGAAAAAGAAATGTAAGGATAAAGGGTTTAAAGAAAGAAACCCTCCATACACTTTAAGCAGAAATCGGGTCAATACATATGCTATCAGTCTTCACAAAGATGAATTTCGGTATTAAAGAAAGACATCATGGACCTAGTAATGCACTGCACAACCCTTCCCAGCCATTCAAGTTTCTCTCAAAAAATACTTGTCTCATTTGTCACGGAGATCAACACGACTTCTATTGACTTTCTCACTCCGAGTTAGTTGATATTGAAATGGTGGCAGTCAGCTCCAGCCTCCGATCACTAAAACCAAAGAGCACTAATCGAGTCTAGAGCCAAGAGATCAAACAATAAATCTCATTAGGACACATTCCATGATAAGAACTTGTTGTTCAACATCTAGAACACAAGTGATAACAAAGAGTCATACGTACTATCCTTGTGATTTTTTTAGAACATTCAGAGTGATACTCTTCAGTATTCACATTGACGAATAGAAATCCCTCCAGTGTCAACATCAAACAACACTACGGTAGGTAACTTGTGAGATTCTATATGAATCAAGCTTATGACAACTGGATATCGATTTTGGTCCAGTAAATGAATTGACGACTCAATCAGTAAGATAGTAACTAACTAATTCTCACAAAATCGTGATGTCTGGCTTTGATGACGTTTTGGTTAATATTATATAGAGAAAAAAAAAAAGCAACAAGTACGGTTAATCTAATGCATCTGCGTTAGAGGATCTAATACTTTAAGGTGGAAATCTTGTCAAGGAGGTTCTTCTAAATTAAACCTACCTGATCATAGGTCGGTCCTCAGGGAACCGGAGGTTAACACTAACGAACTTCGATGAATGACAAAGTCATATTCGTCCAAATCTGTTTATCACTAACCCTATAAATGCAGGTTTGGACGACAGAGTAGCAACCTCATTCCCCATAGAGTCAGATTCACAACCACGTGCTTATACTCAAGCTACAAAGTCTACTATAAGCATTAAGATTCAAGAATTAAGAAAGCTAAAGTTCAAACAAATACAAAGACTTCTGCAACTCTGATATTCAAGATCTTCCTTAAAGATATCAAGATTTTCAAGACAAAGATTGTCGAGGAAGATTGTTAACAAGCTTTCAAGATGATGCAAAGTATGAGCATATTGGTCAAGACACAAGATCGCAAGATGGCAAAGATGACGAAGTCAAACAAGGAAAGATTTAAAGATCTCGGAACCAAATACAAATTCGAAAGACAATGACTAAGGCTCAAGATCATAGATCACACATGTTAGGACGTCAATTTTTAGTGAAGTGACGACAATTATCGATCTCACATGCCTTTGTAATAGTTAGACAATATTATGTAATAATTAGTAAGCTAACCGGGCTGACTTATAGAAAGTCCAAGGAAAGCCCGGTCCGGCCCATATCTTGTAACTATATAAACCCTCTCCACACATGGAGAGGGTGTTGGTTGAATGCATTTCTCTACATTTTGTATGTGTGTTTTTGGTGTATTCTCCTATTCACTCTCTCTCTAACTCTCTATCTCTCTCTAGTTTTCTAAGTGTGTGTGAAATCAATATCCTTCAATTGGCATCAAGAGCCATGGTTCTATCTTGGTTCCTTTAGTGTTTCGTTGTGGTTGTATTGAGCTTATTGGTTCGGCTTATTATATGCTTACTTTCCATTCGGCTCATTATTATTTTTGTGATAATTTATAACTTTGTTTTTGGTCACGGCTTATCCTAGTGTCAACAAATTATTTTCTTTGAAATCAAAAAGTCATATCTCTGATTTCATAAAACACCAATTATTGGTAGGATATTTAGTAGCCTATTTGTACAAATTCTTTCTTGGTTTATTTTCATTTGGGCTTTCTACATTTTTTGTTGTTTTTGTCAAAACAATTCATAAAAACAGTAGTATTTTTTTTGTTTTTCGTCAAATCTTGTTGGGCTTACACACAGTTTGTAGCTAATTAAATTGTGGGCTTATATTAGTAACAAAAAGGGTGCGTGTTTTATTTGCTCAAACTGTTGTCAAAGCAAAACTGATTTTGGCTTTCTCCCTACATAACGAAAATTTATTCTCATCTTCTTCGTCTTGGGGTTTGGCTTATTTGATATCAAAAGCTTGGTCTTTCTTATTTTTCAAAGCTCTTTATAAGCTTATTTCAAACTTCTTGCGAGCTTATTTCTGGTGGCTTATTTGAAGTGCTATTTATTGGCTTATTATCTTGTGGTTACGTTTTGTGAAAAGTAACACAAATAATCATGGCTGAAACGAAGAGAAGAAATAGGCGCGTTCAAGGTGTTTGATATATTGTCGAACCGAACAACTCAGAAGTTAGAGCAACCGAACAACTCAGAAGTAGTGTGAACCGAACAACTCAACACCTTTGGAACCGAACACCTTTGGAACCGAACAACCTTGGAACCGAACAACTTATAGAACCGAACAACTCATTTTCTTTTTGAACCGAACAACTCACAACCATAAGGAACCGAACAACTTACAAGCACTCGGAACCGATTTAACAAGTTCACGGAAACAAAATCTCATGTTTTAAGTCATTTTCGGTTTTTCGAGTTCGAGTGACGGTGCTCTACGGGACGTTTCACTTATACCATCGTGCTCGTGACATCTTTTCGATCATCGTGGTATATTTACTTTTCACCGACGATAACCGGATAACTCCGCGGGACAAGTTTTATACTCGTTACAGTTTTACAAAATTTAAAATGAAGAAGACGTGCACTTTGGTGGGAAAATTTTGATATTAATTAAACTTAATTCAAAAAGTACGCATGCAGTCCCTGCAATTCAAAGATAATTTCACCACTAGTCCTTGTTTCAATAACAACCTTTCTAGTTGAAACTCATTTGCACCGTTGGTC
The DNA here is from genome assembly GCA_026074375.1 of Tanacetum coccineum. Taxonomy (NCBI): domain Eukaryota; kingdom Viridiplantae; phylum Streptophyta; class Magnoliopsida; order Asterales; family Asteraceae; genus Tanacetum; species Tanacetum coccineum. The sequence goes on along the minus strand of BQNB010059706.1, from coordinate 7,757 downwards.
CTTTTTACATTTAATTCAACCGTTAGTGCTCAAAAGTGACACGTTATTGCACCGTTAGTCCTTAACTGTGTTTTAATCAACCGGTAATCATTTTAAGTTCAAAGTTTGTGATCCGTTCATCGTTTTAGCTCATCAAATCGTTAACAAAAGTTCAAGTTCTTCAACAACAACAACGATTTCACAACGATTAATCATTGCTTCACGGTTTCTTCTTGATTTTGTAAAATCCCGTGAAAGATTTAATTATTTTCTCGGTTTAAATCATAGATTTGTAAATTCCCTTGAACGTTAATTGATTTCAAACCATAACAACAATCACTTAATCTACAAAAGGTCCACAAATTTGATTTCACACATCAATTACTCCAAAAATGTTTAACATGAATGAGAGAGTTTACAATCCGCAATCACAAATTCAAAGTGTTCCTCATCAAGTTTCAATGTTTCATCCACAAGCTTTACAAGTGATTTATCCTCAATCATCAATGATTCATCCACACTCATATCAAGTGATTCATCCACAATCATATCAAGTGATTCATCCATAATCATCTCAAGTGATTCATCAACAAGCATCTCAAGCACCAGCTGTTTCTCTACATTAATCAGCAGATCCTATACAAGTTGATTCAAGCCTTATTGCACCATACTTTCTTCCAACTAATGATCCACTTGAATGCTTAACCAAAGCTTTGACATTCATGAGTACCATACTTGCTTCAATTTACCTATCAACCAACAATCAACTAGAGACTTCGTCAAATCCAATGAACCAAGTTGATATGCAAGGACGACAGACTCTGAGTTATGTGGGTAATTGGTCAATGGGTAATGATCATATAGCAAGGCCGAATACTCACTCTAAGATGGTACAACATGTTGAATGCTTCAAGCAAAAGATGTTACTAGTACAACTTCAGGAAGCAGGAATTCAGTTAAGCAAATAACATCTTGCAATTTTGGCAGATATAGGAAAAAGAGTTGATTCTAGCCCAGGTGCTTTCACAGTGATAACTAATGTACTCTTCCAATCAGATGGAATTGAGTTATATGATTCAGATTGTGATGAAGTACCTACTGCACAAGCAAGTTTCATGGCCAATCTCTCTAATTATGATTCAGTCATCGCCTCCGAGAACAAGCTTTCACATGGAAATTCATTAGGTCAAGCAAAGGTTGTCAAATGCTATAATTGTCAAGGGGAAGGGCACATGGCTAGACAGTGTACTCAGCCGAAGATAAAACGGGATGATTCATGGTTTAAGGGTAAAGTATTCTGGTACAAGCTCAAGAAAATGGTAAAATTTTACATGAAGAAGAGCTATTATTTTTGGCAGATCCAAGTATTGCAGAAGGTCAAGCCACTTAGACTATCATTACCCACAATGCTGCTTATCAAGCAGATGATTTGGATGCATATGACTCTGATTGTGATGAACTCAACACTACCAAAGTTGCTCTCATAACGAATTTATCTCATTATGGTGCAGATGCTCTCGCTGAGGTACACAATCCTGATAATATGGCTAACAGTATGATTAATCAAGTTGTGCAAGTGATGTCATCTTCTGAACAGTCTAGTGTTGTAAATCATTCAGAGACTGAAATAACTAGTTATAGCAATATCATTTCTTATTCCAGTATATGAAAGAATCACAACAGGTAATTATTCAGAATTCAAACTCCTCTGCACAACAAGATGCACTGATACTATATGTGATTGAACAACTGAAAACCCAAGTTATTAATTGCACCAAGATTAATCTGGACAATAAAAGTGTCAATGATTCTTTAACTGCTGAGCTTGAAAGATATAAAGAATAAGTTAAAGTTTTGAAAGAAGGTCAAAATGTTGATTTAAAAAGTAAAGATAACGTTTCAGATTCATGTGAACAGTCTGTCAATATTGATCATCTTAAACAAATTCTTTCAGAACATGTAAAAGAAAAGGAATCTTTAATGCAAACAGTTACTTTTCTCAAAAATGATTTTAAGAAAGAAGAATCTAGAAACATTGATAGAGAGATTGCTTTAGAAAAGAAGATCAAACAGCTAGATATTATTGTTTTTAAAATAGATCAATCAGCACAAACTGTTCACATGTTGACAAAATCTCAGTTTTACTAAGATCATACCACTAAACAAGCCCTAGGTTTTCAAAATCCTTTCTATCTGAAGAAAGCTCATCAGTTAGAACCAAAGCATTATGATGGTAATGTCATTAAGAATGCTAGTGCTATTGTGATTCCTGACTCCGAAGAGACCCTAATGCTTGCTGAAAAGAGTCGTTCAAAAATGCTTTTAAAACAACAGGATCTAATGATGTTAGAAAAGAAAGTTAATACTACACCAGTTGATTATGCTTCTCTTAACCAACTTTCTCAATATTTTGAAACACGATTTGTTCCACAAACTAAATTATCTGTTGAACAAGCCTTTTGGTCTCAGAATTCTATGAATTATTCCGAACCCACTTCTTCTTGTTGACCCACCAAAGTTGAGGTTCCAAAAGAACTTTCTAAAGTTAGCATGGTTAATACGTGTTTGAAGAAACTTAAACACCATCTTGCTAGCTTTGACGTGGTTGTCAAAGAAAGAACCACAGCCACAGCCATCACTGAGGGATCGTGGGTGTTTGAACATACAAAAGCTTGTTTAAGGGATGAAATAATTCCATTTGTAAAAGCTCTGAAGGACTTTTTCAATGCATTCGATCAATATTTAATTGATGAACTTTCTGAAGTCCAAAATGTCTTTCATCAAATGGAATAGGCTGTGGAACAACATCGTTTAGAGTCCAAAACCTTTCAAGTAAAAATGAATAAAGTTTTAAATGAAAACGAACGACTATTAGAACAAGTCATTAGCAAATATATTGTGAACATAATTGTGAATTCTTATATGGATAATGACTATGTGAATGTGCGTGAATGTGAAAAGTGTCTCAAACTTGAGACTGAGCTTCTCAACGAAAAGGATTTCATTAAAAAAGAGACTTATGATAAATTGTTTAAACGTTTTACCACTCTTGAAAAACATTGCATCTCTTTAGAAGTTGATACTGAACTTAATCAGGAAATTTTTCAACGAGACAACTCTGTTTCAAATCAAGGTGCTACAAGTTTTGATCTATATTTTGAAATAAATGAATTGAAAGCTCAGCCGTAAGAAAAAGACACAGTCATAATAAAGTTGAAAGAAAGAATTAAATCTCTAAGTGGAAAAATGAATGAGGATAATATCAAAAAGGACTTAGAGGAGATTGAAACGATAAATATTAAATTGGATCATATGAGGTCAAAACTTATTGCTGAGAATGAGCATTTGAAGCAGACCTATAAACAACTTTATGAATCGATCAAACCAACACGAGTTCGATCAAAAGAACAATGTGATGCTTTAGTTAACTAGGTCAATCAAAAGTCTGTGGAAATCTTTGATTTAAATGCAAGTCTTCAAGAAAATGTTTTGGTCATTACAGCTCTCAAGAGTGAATTAAGGAAACTTAAAAGAAAAAGTGTTATTGCTTGTCGTGAATCTGTGAATAAGCCAAAAGTGATTGCCCCCGTAGTGCATAAGGTAGACTTGGAACCACTCTCCCCAAAGCTTAAGAACAATAGGGAAGCACATGTAGACTACATTAGGATCACTAAAGAAAATGCTGACACTCTTCGTGATATAGTTTAACAAGCTAGAACCTCAAATCCTTTGGATAATGTGTTAGCTTATGCTTGCATGTACACGAAATAGATTCAGGAGTTGTTAGTATATGTTAGTGATACATGTCTAAGTTCCCCATTGAGGAGTGAGAAGTTGGTTGCTGATTCGAGCGAACTTACACCTTATTATATATAGATAGACATAGACATCTATAAATATAAAACAAGGATCAGGACCCACAAAATCAAGACCAGACTCAAACCACTAATAAACCTTTAGTGCCTTTGCAAATGAAAAATGCACTACTAATGTAGCCAGATCAAACCTCGTAAGTTGAAACAAAGAACAATAGGATCATGCAACCATTAAATAGTAACCAGAAATATCAAAAAGTAGAAGCCCACACTAGGAATGCTAAGCCTAGTCTGACTAAAGAAGATAGTGTGTCTAAATCTGTGTGCTTAACATGTAACAAATGCTATTTTGATGCAAGACATGATTTTTGTATTGTACAACATTTATCTGAAGTGAACAATCGTGCTAGTGTTAAGGCTGTTAAGTGCATTAAAATGAAAGAATGGAAACCTACTGGTAAAATGTTTAAAAACGTTGGATATAAATGGGTACCCACAGGAAGGACTTTCACTATAGTTGGAACTAAGTGTTTTTAACCTGATTCACTTCCACCTATAGTGCCTCATGGAAACTGTTTTAATCAACTATAATAACAAACATAAAACCAAGTAGTGCATCTCAATGGAGACCCAAAGAAACAAATCATGCGAGTTCGAGTAGTGCACCTAGATTGTAGATTAGGTACTTGCTAACCACTTGGAACCCAACAATCATATAGGATCCAATGTTTCTATTTCTACATGCTCTTCAAGTGTCCAATGCAAGTCATACAAATCGTACCTTGGTAATTGGATTTCGGGATGCTACTACACATTATCAATAAGGTCATTTATCTTCTAAGTACTTCAGCATGGGACTCGGACTTCATTTTATGACTTCTAAGTACTTCAGCTTAGGACTCGATCTTCATTTTATGACTTCTAAGTACTTCAGCTTGGAACTCAGTTATAAAGAAAATAAAAGTGTACGCTTCAGTGCGCTTTATCTTCAAAAGAAGAGAAATCTTCTTATTTACGAGTAGTCTTATCAAACAATTCTAGGCGTTTCATGCTCGTTAGATAACAAAGTGGATCAACGTACTTAGCCTGTATTCTTAAATTCAATTGTTCATCAAAAATAACATATGTGGCTGACTGCTAGGAAAAATTTTTGAGGGCGGAGGAAAGTGGAAATTAAAATGAGATCAAACAGTTTAACTCGGATAAGATCTTTTCAGTATAAGTTTTGTGCTCCGTCCTTACTTAATGGTCATATGGTCAAATGGCTTCTGAACTCAGCAGTTCTGGACCCGCACTTCATGAAAATGACTTACTGTAACAATTCAGTTATGGACTTGTACGAACCCTCCCTCCTCAAACACCGTTGTACACCTTCGAGAAGTGATTAGGTTCTATGTGTTTCAACATTTGTTTGATGTATTACTCTCCTTCCACCAAGTGTTGATCCACCAATCCCCTTGAAGTTATTGCTCTAATTGATGAAACTAGTTGCTCCAGTTCCCGGCTATATCAAACGGTTCACCTTCCTTAACAATAGTGGCCAAGCTGCACCATCACCTAGTAACTCTCAAACAACAACCTGAAACTCAATCTCCTATCTTCCTAAGATGTTTGAAGAAGACAATCCTGATTTAGATGTTGCCCACATGGATAAACGATCACGTTTCTTTGGTATTCCATTCCAGAAACAATTCTGAAAGCATCTTCTTTGCTCGGATGTTATTCCTACTGTCCGTGCACCTACTGCTCTCTTCTCAGAACACCGTTATCAAATGAACCAAGGATCATCTTTAGACAAATCATCGGTGAACTCGAAGAAAGACATATTTCTACAACGACTCCAACTGCATGAACAAGCCTTATTATTTTGTTACTACGATGCACTTTCTCTCATCAGTTGAACCATAAGACTTATAAAGACGCATTTAACTCTAATTCAGTTGATTGAAGCAATCAAAGCAGGAGCTGAATGAATTTGAAACGTCTTAAAAGTTGGGAACAACTTTTTACGTAATTTATTACCTGCTTAGTAATTTCGTTTCACAAATGTATGTGTTCCGTTGGGGTTTTCCGTAACTTTCCAGCAACACCATATTAACATCATCATTCTCGCATGTAAAAAGACAACACTCTCTCCGAAAGTATATAGTTTTAACGTATCAAGTTTATATTTAATTAAGATTAAAGTTGTAAAAAAATATAAATCAACATAAAATAAACCCATTAAAATGTAAAAAAAAAATTATAAAAATATATCAAAATGAATGTTGAATTAAAGAGCATAAAATTTTAAAAAATATGGTGAAATTAGATCAAAATAAAATTAAATAGATAAAAAGGTATTTCAATTTGAAAATAAAAGTGATTTTTTAATCAAAAGGTGACACATGTCACTTTATGATGTGATTTCCAAAAATGAGATAGATGGTCAAGATTGCACCTTCTTATTTTAATTTTTAATGGGTCTCACATTATAAATGTTTTATATAGCAATATAAAATAGTAGTATAGATAACGTTGGCATGTATGATATAGCCAAAAGTTCAATATAGACCTAATATTTGTCATAGACCCAATGAACCAATCCTAGCCACTCATTTTTTCATCAAAAAAAAAAAACCCACTTTTCACCTCTTTTTAAAAAATTAAATATCTTACACACTGTTAATCGTTACGCAAAACAAAACATATCATCGCGACGAGAATTAAATTATCTTTCTATAGAGGGGCGACACTATGTACTTTCGACGAATTTTTTTTTATGATTTTATGAAGTCATATACGATTTTATGAAATCATATATGATTTATGAAATCATATATGATTTTATGAAATCATATATGATTTATGAAATCATATATGATTTTATGAAATCATATATGATTCGTCATACGAATCATATATGATTTTCGTAATTCGTGACTGAAACAAAATTAAAAAAAAGTTTGTCGGAATCACAAATCATATATGATTTTATGAAATCATATATGATTCGTTATACGAATCATATATGATTTTCGCAATTCGTGACTGAAACAAAATTGAAAAAAAGTTCGTTAGAATCACAAATAATATATTATGATTTCATGAAATCATATATGATTTCATGAAATCATATATGATTCGTTATACGAATCATATATGATTTTCGCAATTCGTGACTGAAAACAAACATACAAAAAAGTTCCTCGAAAGTATATCGTGTCACCCGTCTACTGAAAGATAAAAAAATACTCGTCGCGATGGTGTATTTTTTGTCGTGTGACAATTTACCGTTTGTAAGATATTTTATTTTTAAAAAGAGGTGAAAAGTGGGTTTTTTTATTTTTGATAAAAAAATAGATGGTTGAGATTGATTCATTGGATTTATGACAAATAATGTGTTTTAATTCTAAAAAAGGATTTGTTAATCAGTCAAACTTGAACTTGATGACAATTTCGGTAAGAGAAGACCAAATTCTGATGACTTATCATAACATCTCCAATGTTGTCATTATAATTTAGCACAAATATAATGTCAAAATAGCATTTTATTAGAATATACTTGCACTAAATATTTTTTGCTCCAATGTGAACACTATATATTTGCACTAAGTATTTTTTTTTAACTATTAACATACATAAAAATACAATGAATATAAAAGTAAATTAAGCAAAATATATATAAATATTGAATTCGTTTTAACGACGCTAGCAAGAATATGAATACATACTTAATACCAACGACTTTTTATTGTTTGTATTACATATTAAAGAATTAGTAAAAGTGAAGAGTTTATATATAAATGAATAGTATTAAAGCAATAATTAGTATTGGACTAAAATTAGAGGTTTCTTGTTTGTTTACTACTTTCTCCGTCTCATTTTTATTGTTCACGTTTTCTTTTTGGGACGTCCCAATTTAATTGTCCACTACTAAAAATAGATATGGAAGTTTAATCAAGTTTACTATATTACCCTTGT